>JAATLQ010025673.1:0-12000 GCA_013421005.1 Heliconius erato x Heliconius himera
TTCTTACCCTTTTAAATAAGTTATTAATTTTCTACGTTAAACAAAGATAAATTTTGCTTTTTACAATATTTCGAAATTACAAATAGTTTTAGAGAAAAGCTATATCGACTCATGTTATCCCTTACTCTCAGTGTATAAATAAGTATATTAGTTATCTTGGCCATTTAATGTAGATCAAAATGTTGATTAGTAGCACAGATTTGAAATTACGATACTAAAAAATTCTTGCTGTGTAACGGTTCGCCGACCTCCACGCTTCTCCCCGCGCCCTCGACATTTTGCTTATAAAAATGGATCCGCCGCACCCGCCTAGCTTCCCCCGGGGATGGAAGGAGGGCCTGCTCATCATGTTGCCCAAGGCTGGGAAGAGCCCACAGCAGCCTGAGGGGTACCGATCTATAACCCTCCTTTGCGCGGTCTCCAAGCTGTCCGAGAAGTTATTCCTCTCACTTCTCCAGGCGCACATCCACCCATGAAGCGAGCAGTTTCGCGAGCGGGTATACTACTCTGGTTACACTACGCCGTAACAGCGACCAACCGAAAGGAGAGAGCAATAGCAGTCTTCTTCGACGTAGTACGCGTATTCGACCACGTCTGGCACCCGGACCTACTTCATTAAGTGCTCAGAGCCGGCACCCCCCAGCACGTCGCGCATGTCTTTGCCTCCCTGCCTCAGTAACAGGACATTTTTCCTTGAGAGTTAAGAGTTCGAAGTATAGCAGTGACTCGATCGTTGCCTTTGTTCCCCAGGGCAGCATTTTGTCACCTGCTCTCTACGCACTATACACTGATGACATTACATCGCCCTAGCGAGTATCACTCAAAGAGAAATCCTGCAGGTGGTCCAGAACTTCATCCTCCGTCGAGTGACGCAGGCGCCATACTACGTGAGAAACACCTCGCTTCACCGCAACCTAAAAATAGAAAGCCTGGAGGTACACATTGGTCGTCTCGCGTCCAACGCATTCCGCTGCGCCAATGTATCGGGTCACCTGCACCTAAGGAGCAGCACTCCGTGGCATATCCGGCCGCCCGAGGTCAGACGTCAGATGACTTCCGATGGACTTTCTATCCTCCTCCAAATGCGACTCATGAGCCTTGCATTGATCCTTGGTCGTTTAAGCTGGGCCTCCCTCAGGAAACCGAGGGTCTCACCTGACTGAGTTGACCGCCTAGATGGCATTTGATAATCTTTCCAATCCCGTCCCTCACGCCTCTCTCTGTGTCTGCTCTAGAGCAGGTTATCGCTTGAGACCACGGCCATGGAACCAACGCCCAAATGTCGTTTGGAGCTACTACGGAGATGGACGAGAGAATGCTTCAATTCTGCGCCTGGCTCTATAGCAAAGTAAATTTAGAAGCGATTGCACGTATTTTGGAGTTATCCAATAATTATAATGTATTTCGTCGCAGCATTGTTGGTTACATCTTTCGTTTAAGTATTTTTGGGTAAGAGAATAGTAGGTAGTCTGTTGTTTATAATTTCTTTCGTTTAAGTTTTCTGTTGTTTGTGTCACTTGTTCAGGTGTGTGTTTTTTTAAACAATTGGAACATCCTTATTGGAGCTACGAAAATGTGGGTTGCATTAAGGTTTCAATAATTTTCACATTAGTAATCTTAAGTGCTTTGCAAACATAGGTACATTATATGAATAATTCAGTAGTTAAAGCGGGCGAAGCCGCGAGCGGGTCGCTAGTTTAAGTATATATTTCATTTCCTGTATTTTACTAGGTAGTTTAATTTTAGCTATTAAAATGTCTAAAAACAATCATAGAAAATGTGCTAAGTGTGGTAAAACACGTACTTAAGATATGGCCATATCCTTTCACAGTTTTCCTAAGCCAAGAAAGGATAATAGTACCAAGTAAGTGATTGGACTCCAAATCTTAATTGATATATTTTATTACATAGCTAATAATAATAGGTATTTTATTCATGATATTAGTTAATAAAAACAAAAGTGTGCAATGTGGCACCCATCCAGTTTTTACTAAGTAATGTATAACTACTCTGAAGCTGTAAATAAATCAGCTTCGCGTTTCGCGCACGCAGCAGGGTGGACAAAGGGAACGTAGCGTTACGGTAGTCCGTTTGCTACTTTCCGCTGAATTCTGGAGGCTTTGCTTGTTGAGTGACGTAGGTATTGACCTAGCTGTGTACCCCGCAGAAATTAAAGTCACACCTAAACTAACAACAAAAGAAGATGTATGTTATTATTTTAAAAATTAAATTAGCTACACGCTGTATCCCGCACACAGCAGGGTAGGCAGAGGGAACCTAGTGTTAAGACACTCCGTTCCCCACTTTCTGCCGAATTCTGGAGGCATTGTGTGTTGAGTGGCAGAACTCAACGCCACACTTAACCTCGACACCAGAGCGAAGAAATGGAAATATAAATTTAAGTAAATATTTCATTAAATAGTCACACCTCGTGCCGCTGCGCCACGACCGGCCTCAATTATTATTTTATAGTTATTATTTATTAGTTAAAAAAGTAAAGTTATTATTTTATACATACTTGAATATAACCGTCCAGCCATTGTAGCCCAGGGGCACAAAGGTGTGACTGTAACATGACGGTTGTGGGTTCATTCCCCACTTGAGGAAATGAAATATTTATTTAAATTGATATTTCCATTTCTTCGCTCTAGTTTCAAGACAAAGCGCGGTGTTGAGTTCCGCCACTCAACACGCAATGCCTCTAAAAATTCGGCGGAAAGTCGGGAATGGAGTGTCTTATAAATATAGCTACAGGCTGCAAATGGAATGTCTTATACATACAGCTAACTAGGATACAGAGTGAAGCTGATTTGATTTTCGTAAATGTAACACATTTTATCATTAATAATATATTTATATATAAAATTTGTGTCAGTTAAAAAAATATTTATATATTATTGTAAAAGTATACAAAACTCTTTGTATTTCAGAATGCAGATTATGTTGTGGTAAATCGAAAGTCTGAAGAAACTTGTTTAGTGATCCACTCTTCTAAAAAAAGAAAAGGAATTCTCAGTTATTTAAATGTGAAAAAAATATGAGCCAAAAGAGAATAAAAGGAGTAATGAGATTGGGGAAAATAAGAAAATTACAAAAAAATGTGCAGAATTTATGCAATTTAAATATTAGCAGTACCTTTGCAATTTAAATATTAGTATACTATTGCAAAGCCAATTTAAAAATTGGCCAAAAAAACTGAGAGGCAGGAGATATTCTCTAAACCAAAAAAATATGGCTTTGGCTATTTATAAACAATCACCAGCAAGTTATAGACTTTTAAGAAGAATGTTTGCACTACCAAGCCAAGGTAGTCTGCATAAACTGCTGAACAGAGTGCCTTTAAAACCAAGGGAATAGAAGGGATGGGAAGGGAAGGGAATAAATAAACAAATATTTTCTGCTTTAAAAAAATGGCCCAAAATCATGATGATCAGAACAACATTGGTAATTTGTCATTCGGTGATATATCCGTAAAAAAATATATTATAATAGTCAACTCAATAAAATTGAAGGTCTTCAAGAGCATGGTAACCGTTGCTAAAGTAATGAGGTTGCAACTCAAGCCCTTGTATTTATACTTTCTCGTATAAAAAAATGGAAGCCGCCTATTGCATTCTATTTTTTGCACTCTTCTTGTGACTCTACCACACGTACTTTAGTCGCCTCTTACTACACCACCAGTACCAGGATGATCCTATTCTAGATCACATGGCAGATGATTTAACTAGTATTAAACTTTTTTTTTGTCAGGTGCTGAAGGAATGGTTTGATGCAGTTATGAATGTACTTGCAACTGTATGCGACTTGTCTACTGTTAATATAAAAGTTAAAACATTAGGAGCTACAATTATATCAATTTTAGATCCACCACCAAATTTGATTAAATGTACAAGAAATTTGTTCATGAAGCATGATATTGAGTGCAGTACTGATATTTATAATAATGAAAACCCTGTAATGGGTAAGCATATTATTTTTATTTTATTTACTTGTACTAGGTACTTTTAGTAGGTTCGATTCCCACTTGATGAAATGAAATATTTAATATTTTCATTATTATTAATATCCACTCGATAATTATATTTCAGGCCAGTCGTGGATCAGGGATCAAAGTGTGCTGCAAAGTCGACTGGTTGTGGGTTTGATCCCCACTCGAAGAATGAAAATATTTATTTTAATTTATATTTTGCATGTAGAATTCAGCGGAAAGTGGAGGAAGGGAAGTTGTGTTTTGACAATAGGCTCCCTCTGACTCTTCTGCTACAAGCAAGATACAGCGTGAATCCGGCAAAAAAAAATATTGGCTTTACACTAATACATAACATTTCATTAAGTATATTTCAACCCACTTTCCTAGACCATTTATACAGCATGTACATTGTTTTAAAACATAGCACATATTTGAACAAAGCACAAAGAAGCATTTTTAATTTATTAATATATAGAAAACTGTTTTATTAAAGGTATTGCAAAATGGTGTCATATTGAAGCATTTTATAATTTAGAGAAAAATAATACTAACTTTATATTTGCTACAACAACCATGTCATGTTACACTTATATTATAACAATTCTGTAGCTCCTATATAAATCACTTATGTATTTAAGAAATAAATATAAGAAAAGTGCATGTATTAATGAATATGTTCATTATAAAATTAGATGTAATTAAAAAATGAGTTCATCATAACTTCTTACATAACATTTTATAAGAAAAAAATTTTTTTTTTCAAAATATCTTTAAAACAAAAATAACATCTAGCAATACGAATTTTATTTGAATTCTTTTATTTCAGATGAACTTCCCTCTGAAGCTCACGCGACAGCAATATTTTGAAAAAAAATTGATACCGTATTTGATGGTGTTAATGCTGACACTCTGGACTTGCGCCGAAGGAAAAAATATTTAACAATTATGACCAGAGAAGTCCTAATTTAGCTTTATTTATTGAGATGAGGAAATTTATCTCCTCAATAAAATATCCTAACACTCGTTCCATTCCTCCTTCCCAAGATGGTTGTATACACACTCTAAACGCAATTGAAAAATTGTATTGTAATCTTAAAAAAATGAATATTAACATGTTTTCTACTCGTCATTTAAATCAAGATTTCTTAGAAAATTTCTTTCGTTGCGTCAGATATAACTGTGGGTCAAATACAAATCCGACAATACCGCAATTTATAGCAGCGATACAAACGACTATTGTAAGCAACTTGCGACACACGTTGACAGGACAAAAGACAAATTGCGAAAATGATACTGCTCAGATTGCAGATAATCTAACTAGTTACCTTAAAGTTAAAGAAAAATCTATCACGGAACATTCTGATATGTCTGAAATCACTTATGACATTGATTTTGAAAAGATGCCAGCTGATGCAGTTGATGAAGTACAGAGGGCGACACCAGAGACTCAAGCTTGCGCATACGAGTACGTGTGTGGTTTCATTTTTAAAAAACTTAGGAATAACAAATGCGTCCATTGTAAAAATTCTTTTCTTACAGCGTCTGAAGAAGAATATATATTTCATATATATACAAGTTTTAAAGAGACTAACTTAAGTTAGTCTCTTTAAGTATTTAAATACTACATCATTAAATTACGTCCACAAAAATTATGTAACAAATATAGAAGCATTAGCCACCGAAGTTACGTAGGCTGCAGTTGGATGGTTAAGAAAATACGATTTTTTATATAAATTTATATTAATAAAAAATTTAATTGAAATACATAAATTAAATCTAACTTATATATAATTGTCCTCAATGTTGGAGAAACAATATTGAATCTAAACCTTACTAAATCTAACTTAACCTAGGACTTAATTACTCCACGAAGGAATGATAAATGTGGGAACAGAAGAAATTCCTTTCGCACCGGCGCTGTTCACCCGATCTCCTTCCTTGTCAGCATTTTGTGGCGCTCGGCCGCCTATCAGACGGACATATTATAATATTAAATAAGTCACAGGCGGAAGCCTGTGACACCGAGCGCTATATAACACAGGCATAAATAAGTATTTAAAGATATCAGGATGGAAACCAAACTTAAAAAAACATTCTGCTATCACTTAATCGAATAAACTTTGATTATCTCTAAAATTGTACAGATCATTTAAATAGAAATATAGAGCATATAAAAAACTGTACATTTTATATATGTCTTAATAGATATATAACTTAAAAAAATAGAGAAATGATTGAAGATGACAAACTGAAAGAATAATTAGGAAATTAAAAATTTTAAGAAACAAAAGTATGCATTGCTTATTAATATTCGATTTTAAATTTATTTGTTTGTTTCTAAGTACTAAAAAAACGAAATCCCCAGTTCAGTGAATACTTCTATTACTTCTATTGATTAGAAGTAAAGAAGCCAGTTGTTATTAGTGTGTGATATAAAATAAAACGTTTTTACATATTTGTTTCTTTTAATATACCTATCAAAATTTTATTAATTACACCCTCAATAATTTAGTTCATGGGATAAATTTAATTGCAATTGACAATTAAATATTAACATATTTTGTTTGTACGGAAATCACAATTGTTTATTTTTGAATAATTATAATTAATTGGTAATTGTGATTTCTGAATACAAACGTTTATTTGTTAATATTTAATTGTGAATTGCATTTCAAATTATCCCAATATTAAATGAGCCTCAATTTTAATATTCCTTTTTTTTTCTAAAAGTTTCTTGGTGCTTGCCCAGAGGGCGCTAGTAGTATAAACGTGTAAAGCTACTTTCAATTTTTTTAGTCAAATTTAGTTAGTAAATAAATATTATTGCTCATATTCAATTTGTGGCGACATTTATTGACGGTAATTGAAATATTCAATTCCAGAGCGACCTCTGAACTTCAGTTGGCGAACTTATGTAAATGTAATGCTACAAAATAAAATATTATCTGTAATGGTCTAAATTCTCCATACTCCATATACTTCTGAATTTAATAATATTATACGTCAAACGTTTCCAATCTCGTTGTACGCCGCACAGAGTACATTCTAATATACTATAATAGAGACCAATTTTCGGCATCAAGTGGTAACATGGATCAACGCCATCTATATGTCAGTTGTTGAACTATACATATGAGTTGCCAAGGCCAGGAAGAACAAGACAGTTACATATACATATGTAACTATATACTACATTGTACATGTAGTTGTAGAAAGTGAAAAAATAAAATACATCTCTAATTTATCGATTTTATTGAATCGCACATTTATACAATAATAGATTTTAGGGTTATAAAATATGTTCAGGCCAAACGCCTATTATAATTTAATAGCAATAATTTTTAAATCACATATCTTCTCTTTGCATATTCGTTCCGTTTATTATTAGGTTGACTTTTTGGAGTAATCATTAAAAAAGCAAATTTACGTGTAATTCTCTCTTGAACAAGAAATTTGTAATATTTCAATGCTATGGTAAGGTAATTGTAAGACAAAATAAAATACATGATTTATATCACTTATGAGCGTGTGTGATTTAAAAATTATTGCTATTAAATTATAACAGGCGTTTGGCCCGAACATGCCCCCGGACGTTCAAAGCTCGCCTTTTAACCAATTTGATCAAACAAAGGACATGTTTTACTAAATGCTAACCGTTTGAAGTTTTGATGTCAGCCACACGGCTGATGCCATCAGCTCCAGGATGAACAGCTACAAATTAGCCCATCTTCCATTTTAACGGCGAAAGATTGTCATCTTTAATGACAACTAAACTATCAGGTACCAACAACGTTCAATTGTTTGAGCGCCATTTTACTCGTTGCTGTAGTTAACTGATATATTCGATGGATCACCTGACCTCCAACTTTTGAAATCTCCTTAACCTCCAGCTTTTGAAATCTGCTCAAATAACTGTCTTGACAACCAGGAGTTGGCAGGGCCGTTAGAGGCTTCCCAATAAGAAAGTGGCCTGGTGTGGCGTTGAGTTCTACCGCTCAACACGTAATGCCACCAGAATTCGGCAGAAAGTGGGAAACGGAATGTCTTAACACTAGATTCCCTCTGCCTACCTAGGTACCTGCAGTGTGCAGGGATACAGCGTGAAGCAGATTTGATATGATTTTATAAGCTTTATTTATAAGTAATTGCAAGTAATATTTGTAAAACAGTGATAGTTTAAAATTTTACTTGTTTATTACTTAACTAGCGGCCCGCGTCGCCCGCTTAAGCTACATGTTAACACAAACAGTTAAGTTTAAGTCGTAATTAATTCAAGACAAATAAAGGAGGCCAGTCGTGGCGCAGGGGCACAAAGTGTAACTGTAAAACCGACTGGTAGTGGGTTCGGTCCCCGGTCGAGGAAATGAATTGTATTTACTTAAATTTATATTTCCATTTCTTCGCTCTGGTGTTCTGCCACTCAACACGCAATGCCTCCACGATTCGGCAGTGTCTTGATCTACCCTGCTGTATGCGGGATACAGCGTGAAGCTCAAAAAAAAAGCAGAGATAAAGAATTTGAAACTTGATCTTCAAAGAAATATTAAGTAAATAAATACAAAGACTCTTCGGTTCATTCGTTCGTTTGAAATAAATCTATATAAAAATATCTTAAAACATTCTTTCTACGTGTACTCTCTGTAATAACTACATATTTACCGATTGTACATTCACCTAATAATATATGTAGCTAATTTAAAAACTACAGCAATCATTTTATATAGAATATTATTATTAATTCTTACCCAAATTAATAATTTAACATTTAAGGCTGTTTCTGATCCGATCAGAACATTTAACAGAGTTTTAAAATTATGATAAGACTTACATAAAATAGGTAAAAAGAATGTATTGTTACAAAAATATATATGTTTAATAAATAATTAGCTTTATGTATCAATGCTCAAAGTATATTATTATAAATATCAAGTATCAACATTGCACAAAACAATCATAAAACCTTATAGAAGTTACTATAATGTAGTGAAAAAATCATATTGGAAGATTATAGATTAAAGTAATGAAAAATCATATTTGAACTCATTATAATTGACAGTCAATTCTGTTTATTAAATGAACAATCGCGAGAAGACAGCTAGTATGATATAATTCGTCAGTATGTAAAGTTTTTTTTTACATTTTATTCAATAAAATTATTGTTATTCTCTCTTCCTGGTGTAATTCTTCTCTTACTGCTCAATTTTCGTTAATGACAAATTATAGGAGTTACTCAAAATAAAAATACATTTAATATTATTTAACAATATTCTTCCGCGATTTAGTAACGTCGCAACCTGTTTGCTTTTAATAAAAGTAATTTTGTCATCATCAAATAACATATATGATGAGTATATATTTCTTAAATCAGATTAGGTGTCTTGTAAAACATTTCATAAATTTCTATACATTCATTTGGAATTTATCATTATCATCGTCGATTTGCTCTCTCCCAGCCAATATCCTATTAATATTTTTACAATAATAAAAAATTATGCATCAAACAACGAATCACAATATCAATTATATAATCAACTGATTTATTTTTACGTAGAACACATTGAATACAATGAAAATCAATTAATATAACTATTGCTAATTTCATTATTTCTATTATTTTATTTATTATTAGCTTCACGCTGTATCCCGCACACAGCAGGGTAGGCAGAGGGAACCTAGTGTTAAGACACTTCGTTCCCCACTTTCTGCCGAATTCTGGAGGCATTGCGTGTTGAGTGGCAGAACTCAACGCCGGACTTAACCTCGTCACCAGAGCGAAGAAATGGAAATATAAATTTAAGTAAATATTTCATCTCCTCGAGTGGAAATCGAACCCACAACCAGTCGGTTTTGCAGTCACACCTCGTGCCGCTGCGCCACGACCGGCCTCTCTCTCTATTATTTTAATTTTTTTTTTAACTATTTTACTAATTAATTTAATAAATTCTTTGCTCGGAATGCAAAGTTAAAAGTAAAGTTCTCTATATTGTATATATTCTGCATGATTTAAAAAAAATAGTTCTTGTTGTTTTTTTTTAAGAAAATATCCACACATATACCGCAGAGGTGCTTGCTATAATACGAGGATCGGTTTCTTCGAATTCCATTCAGTGTCCACACCCAATTTGACACAGAGTGGGAACAGATTCTACTTTTTCACTGCTTGACGAAAATTTCATGGAATTAAATATATATTTTGCTTCCAACTTGGACACCCCAAGGCTGAACAATTTTAAGTTTTACTGCCCCCTATTGAGTCAAAAATATTGTCCAGTCAAAAATATAGAAATCCTTTTATTATTTCTTTGCATTCTAGAGGTAGAATTGAAAATGATAAATCTGAAAATGATAATAATAAAATGTTAATAAATTTAAACTTTACATGATTAAGAATGGGATAAACTATGATAGAATAATCATATTGGAATCTTACTACTGCCATAATGAGCCTGTTGACTAGAGATATATTTTTTATTTTCCTTCAGCACAGTATTATATAAATTGACTATAAAAAATAATTATTACAAGTTTTTCAACTTTTTAAATGAAGAATCTTACTGTTGTTCTATTAATTTGTTTCATTATTGAATGATGTGTTAATGAAATGAAAAGATAATCAATAGATATAAAATCTTTTCTCTCTGGATATGCTACACTGACTTTCAAAGAAACTTAATCAAAAAGTATTTAACATTATATACAACACTTTGAAATTTTGATCTCAGCCATTTGTTTTTTCAATTTATTCTTCATTTTGCTTAATTTTACTCTAGCTCTAACAATATCGACTTATCGACAAACTGCTCTGGAACAACTAAATGTCAGCAAAATAATTTTTAGTGCTAAATTAGATATAACAATTGGGTAGGCGGCAAGTACTATCATAAATCCCAACTCAACTGTGCTATATCTAAATCAAAATTATTGTTTGTATAACATAAAAGAGAAAAATATTTGTTAATTTTATCAATATTTAAGGAGGAGTGCTTAGTAGGAGCTTACTTTACAATTGCCTGTGTAAAAATCTAATAAGAATAATAATGTTCTTCTTATACTTTTACTTGTACAGTAGATATTTAAAACAATACAAACTGTCAACTGACCTGGCACCGAGTGTTCATTTTCTTGAATGTCCATAACACAACTGGAAATATTTGAAGAATGTCCTTTTGTCCGTGTCTATCAATATTTGAGGATCTGAAATTAATATATTAATTGCTGTTACAAATTGTGATAACTTCGTGTTGTATTTCATGTTAATGGTTTAAAATTAATAGCAAAATATGAAACTAGGGTTAACTTTTGATATATTTTACAGTAAGCTCAAAGTTACTCTTTATTTGATTTGTTATTCTTTTATAATTGCTTATCATCAAAATTTTTTTTGTTTAAACATTGTGAGGTAAGCGTTGAAACTTTCATCGAAACAATGACAGCCACACATACAGTAATTTAGTTTTTTATTAAATGTGAGATGTAAATAGTAAATGTGAAAAGTGACTGTTACTAAGTGCTTCTTTCTGACCTAGAAAATACTAAAGGTAGAAGCCACAGAACATGTTTTACGATACGATACGTGTTTTGTATTCTGTATTTATATTTTCAACTATAGGTACAATAGTGTACAGTTATGCACCATATACTTACATATTTATTGTTAAAATCAAAAATATTTCCACTCTCCTTGCGACCAGGAACACAACATTGTCTGTCTAAAGACATTATGTGCCCTAAAGAATCTAATCCTTCCAAGACACACAATTTCATACGGTACGAATGATTCGAAATTCAGTTGTAACAGTAATAGTAAAATTAATTTACCGTAGGAATTCGAGCTTAACTCAACTCAAAAACGCATAAACTACACTACAAAGATACAGTAATTGAATAACGACGTCAACAAGTAAGCAAAACCATCAATATAATATCATATTTTGAATTTGAAACTATTATAATTATACTTGCTTACTACGTGACGTACGTAAATAGACTATAGAGTACCACAGACTGCACAGTCATTCGGAGTAAACTAC
>JAATLQ010025677.1:0-14479 GCA_013421005.1 Heliconius erato x Heliconius himera
TGAAATTATTTTGACCATTTTAAAGGGCAACAAGTCCTAAGCCGCACCAGGCAGCAAATACCCTAGCTACGCCACTGAATAGTGATTGTCATAGTATAATATAAATTATTTTTTATTAATATCACTTAGAACTTTTATTCTCGTAACCGTGTGGAGTACAGTAAGTTATGAAAATAATTTTAATAAATTATATCTATGTATGTATTAAGATGCATAGAACTCAAATATGGTATAACAATAATATCATATTGAAACCAATCATACCATAGGTCCACAAAGTGTGATAGGTTGTGGGTTCGATTCCCACTTGGGGAAATGAAATATTTAGTATTTAAGTTTATTCGCTCTGGTATCAAGGCAAACCGCAGCGTTGAGTTTCGTCACTCAACACACAATGCCTCCAGAATTCTCCTCCAGAAAATAGGGAACGAAGTGTCTTAACACATGGTTAGCTCTGCCAACCCTGTTGTGTGTGTACAGCGTGACAAATAAAATAAATCAGCTTCACATATATTGATACAGCGTGACCTTAAACAAATAATAAAAAAGATTCGTGGTTTTGGCTGTAAAAGTAAAGTGCTGTTAACATAAATTCACGTTTTCAATTAGTGGATTTCGAAGCAGTATAAATGAAAAGTATTCAAATTGCATCGAAAAAAAGCGGTCAATACAAGCGTGTTGTGAACCAGTTTACGCAATCCGTTATGTTTTATACTTAAATTTTATTCCAAAAAAAACCATTCGTATTGTAAAAAGACATTATTATGAGGCCGACAATGCGCAGGGGCACACCTGGAATACTATAAACACGACGACTGTCGGTTCGATTCCCACTCGGGGGAGTGGAATAGTTAATATTTTCTTTTACTCGCTCTGGCAACGAGGCAAAGCGCGACGTTGAGTTCTGCCACTCTACACGACAATTAAGCGGAAGGTGGGGTAAGGAACTGTCTTAATTGGAAACGGAGTGTATTAACACTAGGTTCCCGAGTTCCCGCTGCCATGCTATGTGCGGGATATAGAGTGAATCTATAAAAAACAATGTATTTTTTTTTATGAGGCCAGTCGTGGCGCAGCGGCACAAGGTGTGACTGTAAAACCGACTGGTTGTGGGTTCGATCCCCACTCGAGAAGATGAAATATTTACTTAAATTTATATTTCCATTTCTTCGCTCTGGTGTCGAGGTTAAGCGCGGCGTTGAGTTCTGCCACTCAACACGCAATGCCTCCAGAATTCGGCAGAAAGTGGGGAACGGATTGTCTTAACACTAGGTTATCTCTGCCTACACTGCTGTGCGGGATACAACGTGAAGCTGATTTGATTTGATTTAATTTTAATTTGATTTTTTTTTATTTTCCTTAGTCATATGTACTGGTTGTTTCCAGCGGCTTCGCCGCACGATGACTAATGTATGACAGATAGATAGAAACCCCCTGTGGGTTTCATCAAAACTATTAACGTAATGATATATAAGGTTAAAAATTCGATAATTCAATTATCGAATTTTTAACCCAGCACGAAGATAATACTTTTAATTTAAATTAGTACCTAATTAAAAGTGATTTCTGAGATTATCGCGCTCAACTAAACTAATTCTTAAATCATATACTTATACGTATTTTACATTGATATTATTTTTATCCTTTTCAACACTTAATTGAGGCCGTCATGCTGCAGTGGCACATCATCACATCGCTTGACAGCGTCTGGAAACGCACGGATTGTAGTTGATTGTATTGTTGATTTCCAATGGGGGGCCGTTCAAGTATTACGTAAGCAGTTTTTTTGCAATTATTGACCCCCCCCCCCCCTGCCCTATGTCATCAAAAATAAGCAATCCTCTTAAAAATATTTCATTGAAAACGTCAAAAATAAGCAAACCTAAGACTACAGTGCTTACGTAATACTTGAACGGCCCCTGGGCGGAATAAATTACATATATGCATTTCCTCGCTACAGCAAGGCGACAAAGCGCGTCGTTGAGAACCGCCAATCAACATCAATATAAAAAGAAAAAAAACAAATAACTTAGTACACCCTTATATTACTAATCATTACCATTATCATTATCGCGCATACGAAATATAAAAGTACGGAGAAATGAAAATAGTTAATTATTCCGAGTGGAAATAGAAGCGAGATCGAAGCATTTGGGGTACCCAGATACTACCAGTATCTGTGCCATGACGGGTTTAAATATATGTTATGATGAGGCCATTTTTTTAGCTTCGAGCTGTATCCAGCATAGAGGAATTATTAAATGTTTTTAATAATTTTTTAAAGTGTTATTCCACACTTAGGAAAGAAATTTATACGTATAAAAATTTGAACGTAGCGGGACTTGAACTCGCGCCTCCTGGAAACCGACCAGGCACCACTAAGCCATACGTTCTGATCGAGCTACGGCGACACACGTCGTTACAAGGTGTACTTCTCGTTGACCTACAATCATTCAGTTGGCGAGTCCGACTCGCATTTAACTGATTTTTTTATGTATAATATAATTGGCCTTCGAATGCAGTTCAATAACATTTGAGGTAAGCACGTAAAATGCACGAGACCCCCCAGATGTGTGAAGAGGTTGATGAGTGTGAACGAAACGAAAGAGATATACAGGGCCGGTAACCTTTGGTGCTCCTTTCTTTCTGGGCACCTCTGGTAGACGCTACTGGGTAGGGAGAAAGGTAAGGCAAGGTAAAGGTAAAAAATAAATAAAAAAATATGAAAAATATATATTATAATAACCGCTAAATTCGTATCTGGGGCATTTGGCGTGAATGTAGTAGTCGTAAACGTATTATGAATATAGACATTAATTTAACTGTTTTCATCTAGAACTTATATTATGCTAATAAATTAGCAAACTTTCTTTCTTAGAAAACTTTATAATCACTCATCTCACAATTCCATATTTACATACAAAGTAAACTTTGAAACCATCGACCGAGATAAATTAGTTAACTTTACGCTGTGTCCCGCAAATACAGGATATCCACAGTCCTACCCAGTGAGCTGATTCGGCCCGAGCGATGTAAAGCCCTCTAACATCAACCTAGTACGCAAGTCGAGGTCCGTGTTTCCCTTGCGACTTCGTAGTATATTAATTTGGCATCAAAGCTGTCTAAGCCAAGATCAGAGCTCTTCTAGCTTGGCCTCCCACAAAACCCGGTGACGGTATAGAGGCTATTATGGCCAACAACATACTAAACAGTCGAAAAAAAAAACATCATGAAGCTAAAAGAAAGAAAGAAAGATACTTAGTTAAAGCTAGCAAGATTTTATTTTCTCGTTCTGATCGATACTGTGCGGCGTCTTATCTTAATGCAAATAAGAGAATACATACAAGAGAACTAAGAAAATTTACTTATTCGAGTGTTACACGGAAAGCTATATGAAAGGTATAAATGGTACATATGAATTTGTATACAACCTATAAAATATAATTTTATATATTGTAGAAAGAGGCGCATGGAGGCCAGTCGCGGCGCTGGCGGCGAGGAGTGACTTTAAACGCGACTGGTTATAGGAATGTCTCCATAATTCGGCGGAGAGTGGAAAACGGAGTTTCTTAACACTTAACCTTACTGTGCGCGGGATACAGCGGGATGAAGCAGATAAAATTTTTAGTTTAGTAAGTTTTATTTAATTTTCAAAGTTAAATATTTTTTTGAAGTTAGTCGTGGCGCAAGTTTGACTCAAACTTATAATTGTAGTTCATGTCATACAAAATGAATCCAAATGTTCTTAAACACAACTTTGGCAATTTTGATAAGTTGTACTAGGGGCCGTTCAAGTATTACGTAAGCAGTTTTTTACAATTATTGACCCCAACCCCCCGCCCCCCACCCTATGTCATTAAAAATAAGCAATCCTCTTAAAAATATTTAATTGAAAACGTCAAAAATAAGCAAACCCAAAACCCCCCCGTCCCCCTACAGTGCTTACGTAATACTTGAACGGCCCCCTATCCGTTGACCTACAATTTAAAAATTCGTACAGAACCACCCTCTGGCACTGATTATTTTTTTGCCATATTATATACTCAATATACAGACGCTACTTTTCTATTTTATTTATAATTCTATAGAAGCCAGTCATGGCGCAGCGGCAGGAGGTGTGACTGTAATATCGACTGGTTGTGGATTCGATCCCCACTCGAGGAGATGAAATATTTATTTAAATTAATATTTCCATTTCTTCGCTCTGGTGTCGAGGCAAAACGGCGTTGAGTTCTGCCACTCGACACGCAATGCCTCCAGAATTCGGCAGAAAATGGACAACGGAGTGTCTTAACACTAGGTTTCCGTCCTACCATGCTGTGTGCGGGATATAGCGTGAAGCTGATTTAATTAAATTTATTTTTTACTATAGATAATAGATATTTACAAGTGTTATATAATATTAATTGAACGACTATGCCAGTCCCATTCAAACTCTTATTAATACAAAAGCTAATCTCCGTTCTATAGTTCTATTGGCCTACTATAAATGCAATAGTTATTTGTTATAATCCCACATGAGAATTACTGGAGTTTTATTACACTTCAAGCAAATATCAGTTAAGATAAAAAGTTGACATGGTTTCCTAGGCATAAATATCGAATATTATAGCGTTTAGAGGCAAGTCGTGGCGCAGCGGCACGAAGTTTGACTGTAAAACCGACTGTAAAACAATGCCTCCAGAATTCGGCAGAAAGTGGGAAACAGAGTCTTAACACTAGGTTCCCTCTGCCTACCCTGCTGTGTGCGGGATACAGAGTGAAGCTGATTATGGCATTTCTACCTTCATTTAGAGGCTGAAAATGGAAAACGGAGTGTCTTAACACTAGTTACACACTAACACTTAATGTTAACACTTAATGTACTGGACGGATTTTGATGAAGTTTTTTGTTATTTATTTTTTACTTCATAGCAGTATATATGTTATAATTTATTTCGATGGTCTAAATACTTCATACGAAACACTAACAACTTATCTAATTTATAAACGATATTAATATAGCAAATTAGTATGTATTCTTATTTTAAACAATTTTCGAAGTTGACCAATCAGCGAGGACATATTTAATTGACAATTCAATTACCCTACTAAAATAATATTGATAACGTTTCCTAATCAGAAAGGTTCTATTTTAGATAAACATTTTTATAACTACATATTATTAAAACGAAAGTGAGGCCAGTCGTGGCGCAGCGGCACGAGGTGTGATTGCAAAACCGATTGGTTGTGGGTTCGATCCCCACTCGAGGAGATGAAATATTTACTTAAATTTATATTTCCATTTCTTCGCTCTGGTATCGAGGTTAAGCGCGGCGTTGAGTTCTGCCACTCAACACGCAATGCCTTCAGAATTCGGCAGAAAGTGGGGAACGGAGTGTCTTAACACTAGGTTCCCTCTGCCTACCCTGCTGTGTGCGGGATACAGCGTGAAGCTGATTTGATTTATTTTTATATTATTAAAGTCTGTCTGTCTGAGGCGCAACGGCAAAACATCTGACTGTAAACGCGATAGCTGTGGGTTCAATTCCCAATCGGGTGCATGAATTATTGTCATTTTATCGTTCTTGTGAGTCGAGAAGACAGTGTTTAGCTTTCAGTTTTCCACTCAATCGCAATAAAAATATATTCTTCGTGTAGGTTCCAAATTTACAACTGGTCCTCTTAGTTCTATCAGACGATGTCGTATAATTTACCTAAAGCAAGTATTTTATAGTTATTTTATTGCGCTTACTTTTCCTTTTTTAACCCTAGACGCGTGGCGTGAGTTAAATAAATCTCTCCATCCATCCATCCAGAAACCATGTTATATATAGCATCGTCTATGTGAGCCAACTTTGTACACGATCAGGGGCTGTTCATATATAGATGATATAAGGGATGATTTAGACCCCATGTAATGAGATTTATAAGGTTTTTAATTTTAACGAACCTAAATAATTTTTCGATTGTTTTAAACTTTTTCTTATGTTTTATAGTCGGTTATAATCGAATTCATTGTCATTTTCTCCAGCTTCGCAAGAAATAATACAACATATTTGAGGAATAGTGAGAAACTGTTGGTGACGTAGACATCTTTTGTCTTTCTGTGACAAAGACGTTGTCGTCAAATATAGGTCTGGAACACCAGATTCGATTGAATTCTACAATCTAACTAAGGAATATCTTGATTCGATATTCAATAGAAACACAATATTGCATGCTGCATATGATTTATTAACAACAATTCCATTTCTTCGCTCTGGTGTCGAGGTTAATCGCGGCGTTGAATTCTGCCACTCGACACGCAATGCCTCCAGAATTCGGCAGAAAGTGGGGAACGGAGTGTCTTAACACTAGGTTCCCTCTGCCTACCCTGCTGTGTGCGGGATACAGCGTGAAGCTGATTTAATTTTAATTTATTTTTTTGTATAAACATTTATCGTATAACCCTCATATTATAAGACACAACTCCATGTAAAAGTTATTTTGGATAAAGGATATTTTGAATTTGAATTTCCTCCATAGTAATCTACCTACTCTTACCTTTATATTCAAGTAAAATAATTATTCAAGTCCTTAATATAACATCCTTAAGTTTTAAGATCAATTTTGGCGAACCTCTTAATCAAAGTAGAATTTAATTAAATAAGTCATAAATCACATTATCCTATTCTATATTCATTAAAAGCTTTAATTTATCAGCCACCGAGACAAAAACTTGAAATCTTTAGTAAAATATAACTATAAACAAACTTTGTAATTAAATTTGCGTAACAACTGTACTATCAAATATTTTTTTTTCGAAATATTGAGTTGAGTAGCGGAACTCAACGCCGCACTTTTTCTCTCTGGTAAGAAGAAATGAAAATAATTCATTGATTGAAAATCGTACTCACAACGCTTAATAATTACACACGGGATTCACAACCAGCTCTATTCGATCGTCGTTTTCTTAATACTTGTGACAGTGAGTTTCTTCCTGATATTCTTGATTTCACGTAAAATATGTTTAAATAATTAAAAATAACACGAGATTTTTATATAATAGATATTTACATATTTTTATTTTATACATAGAAATAATAAAAAAACTATTTAATTTAAAAATAATTAAAAGAGATTCTATCTATTCGTTATATATACGTGAAATTTCTTTTAATGTAACAAAAAGAAAAAAAAAAAGAAAAAAAAAATATAATATAATATAAAAAATAAAATAAATATAATATATCGATATCCCACTTAACAAGATTTGTATATGTTTTCTTCTATTTTCTGTTTGCTGTCATGTCTTTAATAACACATACAAACTCAAAATGAGCTGATTGATGTACGAATCATTAAAATTAGTCGACCAGTCTAGTCTTTATAACGTTATCTATCATCTATCCATAAAAGAACATGACTGACTGAGGTAAGACGCACGCACAGCCATAACTGCTGATGGTAGAAACGTGAAATTTGGACAGATGTTTTAAATCTGGACACCCACTGAGAAGGGATTTTGATAAATTTGACCGCTAAAGGGACGAAATAGGGGTTGAAAGTTTGTATGGATTTTTTTTCATGGTTTTTTAGAATTCACTCCCTAAGGGTGCAAATAAGGGGTTGAAAGTTTATATGGAAAAATCTTTAAATGGCCACCGATTTTTATAAAAAATTAAATTCAAACTGTAAAAAAAAATTATTAAACACGTGTTTCGTGGTTTTTTAGAATTCACCCCTAAGGGTGCAAATAAGCGGGCGAAGCTGCGCGTGTTCACTAGTATAGTATATAGGAACAAACACACATACATACAGTTATAAGCACATTAACCTCCTTTGTATTACACAGTCGTTTAAAAATAAACATTTCCTATATTATAATGTAATTTCGTATAATAAATATCGTATATCGGAAGAAATTCAATCAACCTATGAGTAGAAGTAGAGCGTGGGCTGCACTCACTGTAAGTACAGCATCTCCTTAGAGAACGATCGCTGTATCTAATAAAAGAATAGTGAAAAACAAAAATAAATATTTGATTAAAATTGAATCATTCGTAAATAAGGAAAAATGTATTGTAAATCATGGATTTTTTTTATTGTAATAGATAAATGCTCAACGTTTTCCTATTACATTTCTAAATGGTAAAATAAATAAAAATTGTAATTTTAAACTTTTTTGAGTTTGAATCACTCCTGTAATAAAATAAATCTCCTACGAGTAGGTGCCCCGATAGAATAATATCGTTTGTCAAAAAATTACTCATCTGGTGCAACAATGACGTATTTGCACTTTTTGAAGTATTGCACCTGAGGAGCATATTCTTCGTCATTTTCATTGTGACATACTCATACGTAGTACATGTCATTCTCTGTATCTCTTTATTGTAGATTCCATCAACTAAACTGACTCTGAAAATTGTAACTGATATATACACCTTTAAAAGTATTATTATTTACTTTGGGCTTTTGAGGCCGGTCGTGGCGCAGCGGCACGAGGTGTGACTGCAAAATGGACTGGTTGTGGGTTCGATCCCCACTCGAGGAGATGAAATATTTACTTAAATTTATATTTCCATTTCTTTGCTCTGGTGTCGAGGTTAAGCGCGGCGTTGAGTTCTGCCACTCAACACGCAATGCCTCCAGAATTCGGCAGAAAGTGGAGAATGGAGTGTCTTAACACTAGGTTCCGTGCGGGATACAGCGTGAAGCTAATTTATTTATTTTATTTATTTTTTAAAAGTATTATTATAAAATAATGTTTTGACTCGTAATGTGTTTATAGTTGTGATCGTGAATAACCCAAAATCTTTTAGAGATTCAGAGATAATAAATAATGTTGATTATTTTATATTATTCCATCAGAAGGTATCGCTCTAACAAGATATTTGCCATCAGATGTTTATTTATGTGACTGAAACTCGATGTTACTATGTCATAACTCGAAGCTCTTCCGAAGAAAAGCCAAGAGTGCGTCCTATCTTCCTCTCCACTATAACTGCGGCCTACTTATTTATATATATATAACTAGTTATAATAAAAGGAAGAACAAGCAAGGGCACCTCCCCGCCCCTACATCGTGAATTCGTACTAGATTACGGCTGCAACAGTCTTATTGAACTCTTCGAGACGTTTGTGTGTGATCTTACTGAATGTAACTGTTACGCTTGTTTACATTTAGATTCTCCTACGGATATCGGCACCCAAATAAAATCTATTTAGGGGGACCTCGGTTGACCTTCGAAAGCACAGTATCAAAGATACTGGAGGTAGGTTACGTAAAAAGCATGAGGACCCCCCGGAGGGCATGTAGAAGAGGTTGATGACAGTGGACGAGGCGAAAGAGGTATGTAGAGACCGTAGCGTTTGGCGCTCCGTTCTCTCTGACTACTCCGCTAGGGATAAATAAAACCAAAAATATTTAGCAATAAGGTCACCGGGAAGTGCGACAGCGTATAACTGTAAACAAAATGATTGTGTGTTCGATACCCATATCGATTATTTTAATTTTTCCCTCCTAACAACACAAAACGCAGCGTTGAGTTCCGTAACTCAATACGCAATGTCTCTAGATTCTTTCTGACTAGAGATAGAATTGAAGTGTTTAATAATACTCAATATATAACTGACCTATCCATACCTACAAATAAATAATAGCAATTCCGGATCTTATCAATATAATTATTCAATTAACTACTTTATAAGCAAGCAGCGTGTACTCGACACGCTCAAGGCAGTCACTGCAAAGATAATATAAAGCGAGACCTGTTATTACAAAAGTTTCTTTATTTGAGAAGACCTGTTTTTGATTAATTAATTGTTTAAACTTTATAAATACTACAATTAAATTAGTTAAGGCAAGTAGTAGCGCATGGGCATGGGTGTGTGGTTGTAAATGCGAGTGGTTGTGAGTTCGATCACCACATTTATTTAAATTTATATTTTCTTTTCCTTGCTATGGAGTCAAGTTTTAAATAAAAATAAACATATAAAATAAATGTAATGTGTAAATGTCATCGGCATTTATAGCTATAATTTGAATAATCTATATATATAAAAGGACTTGTGCTGACTGACTGAGGTAAGACGCACGCAGAGCCGTAACCGCTGATGGTAGAAACGTGAAATTTGGGCAGATATTTATTTTCATATTCTGGACATCCACTAAGAAGGGAATTTGAAAAATTTTAACTCTAAAGGGATGAAATAGGGGTTGAAAGTTTGTATGGAAAATTTTTTTAATCTGTACCGATTTTTATAAAATTTGTAATTCAGACTCTTAAAAATATTTCATTGAACACGTGTTTCATGGTTTTTAAGAATTCACCCCTAAGGGTTCAAATAAGGGGTTGAAAGTTTATATGGAAAAATCTTTAAATTGCCACCGATTTTTATAAAACTTTAAATTCCGACTGTTAAAAATATTTTATTGAACACGTGTTTCGTGGTTTTTTTAGAATTCACTGATAATAATAAGCGGGCGAAGCCGCGCGCGCCCTCTAGTAGACTATAAAATTAAAAATAGAAGCCGGGCGTGGTGCAGAGGCACAAAGTGTGACTGTAAAGTCGAATGGTGTGGTGTGGGTTCGATCCTCACTCGAGGAAGTGAAATATTTATTTACATTTATATTTTCATTTCTTCGTTCTGGTGTCGAGGCAAAGCGCGGCATTGAGTTCCGTCACTCAGCACGCCATGCCTACAGAATTCAGCGGAAAGTGGAGAACGGAGTGTCAAAACACAAGGTTCCCATTGCCTACCCTGCTGTGTGCGGGATACAGCGTGAAGCTGAATTTTGATTTTTTTTTTAATTTATATTAAAAATATATATGCATAACAAAATATAATGCATGACTGCCACTTTATTAATTAGCACGTGTCCTACAAAATTTTTAAATAAATAAACATTATTATTATTATTATTTTATAATTCGATATTCTCAAAACTTTGTTAATGTTTTGGTATTTTAAGTGAAATCCGCGGGCCAAAGCCAAGAGTATTTCACTATATTATATTAATTTAAGTTTGTGTTTTTACAAGGCGTCGTCTTGTAGGAACTTTCTGACAATTCTGCAAGTGTTCAATATAGCACATTTTTGCATGGTATAGTATGTGGAATTAGGCAAATCTATGGTTTTGAGGGCTTGATGTAAGTATTTCGGAATAACACCTGTGCTAGACAGCACCAAGGGCACAATATATACTTTATTAATTTTCCAGATTCTGATTATTTCTTCTTTAAGTTCTGTATATTTTTGTATTTTTTCTGTTATTGTTTTTTGTATATTATGGGTATTTGATATTGCTATATCTATTATATGAACTATTTTATTTTCTTTATCAATTAAAGTTATATCTGGTCTATTATTATGAACTGTCTTATCTGTTAATATGGCCCTGTCAAAGTACATCTTGTGATTGGTACTCTCTAACACAGGTGCAGGGGTATATTGATAGTACGGAAGTGGTTTCTTTTCTGTCAAATTATGTTTGATAGCTAACTTTTGGTGGAATATGTTGCAGATTTGATTGTGACGATGGCTATAATCGGATTGAGTTAAAGAAGGACACGCTCCTGTAACGTGTTGTATAGTCTCAGAATTCTTTAAACATTTTCTACATCTATCTGTCTTTAAACTTGGATCTTTAAGTATGTATTTTTTATAATTTCTGGTATTGATAACTTGATCTTGAATAGCTATTGCAAATCCTTCGGTTTCCGGAAAGAGTGAACCTAATTGTAACCATTTATTTGATGCCTCTAAGTCGATATTTGAATTATTTAGGTCGTGAAAATGACGCCCATGTAATTCTTTTCTCCTCCAAGTTTCTATTTTCTTATTTTCATAATTTTCATATCAGTTTTACTATAAAATTTAATATTTTTATCTTTTAAATTTAGTGGGGTGAATTTTTTAACCGTTTCTGTTACTGCTAGATGTATTTTACTGTTATTGGATTTATCAAAAAAGAATGTGCGTAAATTTCTAATCTGTCCTTGCCATAAACTATTCAAATCTATAAGACCCCTACTTCCTATTTGTCTCTGTAGAGTCATTCTTTCTATTGCCGACTTGGGGTGAAAGTAGCTATGTTTTGTTAAAATTGTCCTAGTTTTTATTTGTATTCTGTTGATATCTGTTTGCGACCATTTAATTATCCCGAAAGAGTATGTTAATACCGGGATAGCATATGTGTTAATAGCTTTAATAAGGTTCTTTGAATGTAATTGTTTTTTGCATATTCTATTGACACGTTGAAAATATTCTTGTTTTAATTCTGTTTTAATTTGAGTATGAGCTATTCCTTTAGCTTGTTGAATTCCTAAATATTTATAATTATCCCCGTCTTTCATTAAATTAAATCTAACACCATCTCCCGAAATATTACAACTAGAACTTAATTTTCCTCTTTTTAAATATAATTCTCGACATTTATCTAATCCAAAAGTCATACAAATGTCTCTACTGAAAGACGCAGTTATATTTAATAATTTTTTCATGTCTTGCTCTGATTTGGCAAAAAGTTTTATATCGTCTACGTACATTAAATGGGTAATAACTGTGTTAGGTGTAAGCTTGTAGCCAGCATTAGAATTATTGAGAATATTGGATAAAGGATTTAATGCAAGACAAAACCATAAAGGACTCAATGAGTCTCCCTGAAATATGCCGTTTTCAATTGCGATTTGCTCAGTTTTAATTATTGTTTGGTTATTACATATATACAAATAAGTTTTCCACGTTTTCATAACATTTTTCAAGAAGTTTATAATTACTGGGTTAATTTTATAAATTTGTAAAATTCTAATAAGCCAGGAATGAGGTACACTATCAAAAGCCTTTCTATAATCAACATATGCTAAATTTAGATTTCTTTTGTGCGTAGTTGCATGTTTCAGAATTACACTGTCTATGACAAGTTGCTCCTTGCATCCTCTATGGTTCTGCCTGCATCCTTTTTGCTCTTCAGATAGTATATTGTTTATTGAAATATGGTTATTTATCTTTACTGTAATGCATGAAGTTATTATTTTATAAATTGTTGGTAAACAAGTTATAGGTCTGTAGTGAGATGGATCCTCTGTTGTGCTACTTTTAGGTATCATATATGTGATACCTTTTGTAATGAATTCAGGCAAAATTTCTTTAGATTTTATTAAATTTGTGATAATAGTTGCCAGAATGCTGTGTATTGTAGACAGTTTTTTAAACCAGAAACTATGTATACTATCTACTCCAGCAGCTTTCCAATTTTTAGTTTTTGTCAATACATGCTCTAAGTCTTTGGTTGTTATTTGCAAAAAGTCCATTTGTTCTATATGTTTCCAATGTTGTTCTTCTTTGTCTATCCAGTTAGCGTTGTTGTTATGATATTCTTTGGTTTCCCATACATTCATCCAATAATTTTTAAATGCTTCCACAGTAGGTAAAATTGTTTGTTGGTTTTTAGTTATATCATTACTCAAAGTTCTATAAAATCCTTTTTCATTATTAGAGAATAATTTATTGTCTTTTTTGCGTTTCAGTGATTTAATGTATCTTGCTAATCTTTGAGATTTCAGAGCCAACTTTTGTTTTAAAGTGTCTAAAAATTCTTCCGGTTTAACATTATTTTTTTCATATTTTGAATGAATTTTTGTGTTTTTAAATATTTGTTGTACTTTTTTTTCTAATTTAGTAGATCTATTGTTATTTATATATCGTTGTAATCTGCCAATATCAGCCCTTAGTTTCCTAATATCTTTTTCTATTCTAATTTGCCACGCTGGCTTTTCACGCTTCATTGTATCATTAATATCACTGCTTTCATTTTGAGTTTTGATTTTGTATCCTAAGTTACGAGAAATAACAATTGCACTACAATATACCAGCGTATGTAATTCAGTTATCGTTAATTCTATGGAGCAATAGCCATCTAAAATATTATTATTAAATATATGAACCAATTTATACAGTTTTTTATTTTCTTTTAACCTCGGCAATTTTGGTCTTGAAGTTGGATCTGTTCCTCTATATTCAGCAAGTGCGGTTTCAAGTTCGTTTTTAAGCTTTTCTATATATTGAGGGTCAATTTTATCGGATGATGTATTTTCCTGCGTGCTTATGGTATATAGAGAAAGCGTGGTTTGCGGTGGAGTATCAACGTTTGCAATAGCATGATTATTGATAAATACAGTGTCAGTTTGATTACTGGGATTTTGCAAAATAGAGTTAGAGTCTTCTTCTAAAATAGGTGGTAATACTGGCTCTAAATTATTTGGCTGTTCATTGCTGTCTGATTTTAAAAGTAATGCAACTTCACGCTTTATATTTTCAAGAATATTTTCAGATAATAATTTATTTCTAACAATAACCCTACGTTGATCTGCAATTCTTTGGGAAGATACTTTAAGGTGTGGGTATTTTTGTACAAAATTGTCATAAAGTTTACTACAGTACATAGTCCTATCTGTATCAAGTTTAGTTATGTAGTAATAAGTGCGCATGATAAATATATTAATTTCTTCATCC
>JAATLQ010025681.1:0-22715 GCA_013421005.1 Heliconius erato x Heliconius himera
TCTACAGTATTATAGAACGCATCAATATCTATAAAAAAGTCCGCGATACCATATGTCCAACTACTATAGTTATGACAATATAACTACATTTTTATATTTTATAAGTTGATGAAAGTGCCGGCAATAATCAAACCATTTTATTCATACCTCTGCATTAATCCTTATTCTATTAAATGATATTTTATTAAAGATAATTTCAATATGTGTAAAGTACTTTTTACATTAACAAAATCGGACAACCCATTCAAAATATATAACGAATTTAAAAATATCACTCTAAAGAAAATCATGAAATAATAAAAAATGCGGAGTGTAGCCTCGCGCACCATAGCGAGTAAGTAACTCTGCAGAGTGGGGGGGGAAGTTGCATCGATATCATTAACATTATGAAGACAACCGATTAGGTGTCCCAACTCTCCCAACTCTCCGGACTCTCCGAACTCTCCCAACTCCCCGAATTCTCCGTACTCTCCGAACTCTCCCAACTATATATATATATATATTTATTTAGTTATAGTAATAGTAACTACTAATTTGATTGGTTTCTGGTGGCGTTATTGCTTATACTTTTGAAATATACAACACACAGTTTAGGGTAGCCCTAATTTCAATGGTTGTCGTGATATACGGCTGATATATGTATTAAGCGCGCGCCATCATCTGATGGCTGGATTTCGATTTTATTTTTGTTTTACTCGTCCCCCGTATTGACAGGTAGCTTTTAAGAACCTTTATCTAAAATAGATATTGGTTGTTGTATACAACAATCCAGGTAAGTGCAAGATTGGTTCCTACTTTATAGTAGGACCATCAAATATAACTTATGAGATAACGTTAAATATAATTTAAAATCTAGACTCTACTGAGCCACAGTGTACGTATGTATGTAATATACACATTGATTTTGAAAGTTTATACATACTGTTAGAAATATATACACACATATTATCAGTACACATATACTTTATACAATTTTTATTAATATTTAAACGAATTAGAATGAAAGAAATATAATTGCTCTCTTAGTAGGAGGATCTCTTTGTAGGATATGCGGAATCAGTTTAGCTGATCGAGTCAATAATGAATTCTGTGTATCTCACACAGAATGTCACGTTGAGAATAAAGAAGAACGTGCTCAGCTGATTTAAACACGTTGAACGAATGAGCGATGGAAGAATAGCAAAAAAGATTTATGATGGAAAAGTGAGCGGTAAGAGAGGTAAGCGGAGGTACTCTGAGGCAGGGAGAGGTAGGCCTCGGTACCTTCAAAAACACAGTATCAAAGATACTGGATGAAGATCACGTAAAAAGCCTGAGTATCCCCCTAATGGCATGTATGAAGAGGTTGATGACAGTGGACGACGCAAAAGAGGTATTCAGTGACAGTAGCGTTTGGCGCTCCGGTCTCTCTGACTGACCCTCTCTGACCCTCCTAGGGATATAGTGTGAAGATGAATAAGATTAGATTTTAACTAATAGTGCATTTTACTTTAAAACAGATTATAGAAGCACACAGTTAGCAATAATTTATGAGGCATGGCGAATAACGACAATCGGAACTGGAAGCGCAAAGCATAGATTACATGGAATATAGAATTTAGTAATTACTATAAACTATAATACTAAAAAAGGCCAGAGACTAATAGGATTTAATTATTTCTATTAGCCCTATCTGGCATGACAAAATGAGGCGTTGAATTACACCAGGCAATGAAAAAACTCGAACAAGGATGGAAAGCGAAGATCGGCATAAAAAAATATATATTCGACAGTCTTTCAATTATATCTCATATCATGTGCAAATATTTTGATAAAAAAAATATAAATCCCCAAATCTAATATGAACCTGCACCGAACGCTTGTGAAAACTTAAAAGCTGCAATTCGAAAATTACTAATTCCTTGTAAAATGGATAAAGCTTCTTAAGCACTTTCTTATTTGATGTTCAAAGGAGGATATCGTAAGAACATTTACATATGCTTTAAGGATTAAGTGTGCCTACATATACATTTTATCTTCCATGATATGTTAATCTCGCAATAAAATTTATATTCAGGCTGTACTGGCGCAGTGCCATAGCGTCTGACTGTAAATGCGACAGTAGTGGGTTTCATTCTCATTCGAGGGATAAATTATTTTCAATTTCTCGCTTTGGTAGTGAGACTAATCTTGGCATTGAGTATAGTTCCGCCACTCTGCATATAATGTTTCAAAAACTGGGCGGGAAGTGACAAGCAAAATGTACTACTGGGTTTACCCTGCCTACGTTAACGTAAATATAAAATATATTTAAAAGACTAATATACTTAATTTTACTTTTTCTACGACAAATAAAAAATGTGTTGCTCTGAAAATTCAAAGTATTTATTTTTAAATTTTACATTCTAATTGATACAAATTAATTAAAGCCTACAATGATACACACCTGAAAATCACCAAATTTTTCACCAAATTTTTGGGAATTTAATGTTGTTGAGAGGCGGAATTTAATACCACGCTTTGTCTACCAGAGGGGGAAAACGAAAATTATATAGATAATAATAAAAACTATAATATAATATAATCGACTAGTGCCGAAATAAACTTTATTAACTAGTCTTCAGTTGAGGCATCCCTCGAGAATGTTTCCATATGGGGTGAAAGGAACTTGGTTCAATTCAACCCCCAGAAGACACAAGCTTGCGCGTTAACCACTGACAAAAACGAAACACTCTCCTTATAGCCGCGCCCAGTATCGCGCGCATATTAGGCCTTAATGTTTGGAGTGACTGCTAGTCGCGATCACCTGGAAAGCAAGGTCAAGTTGGCCTCAAAGAAACTGCAGGTCATCAGCAGAGCGAGACGATACTTCACGCTAAAACACTGATTGACCCTGTATAGGGCCCAGGTTCGGCCTCATATGGAGTACTATTCTCATCTCTAGGCTGGTGCACCCCAGTATCAGCTTGAACCATTTAATTGCATACAACGAAAAGACGTTCGAATTAATGGAGATCCAATAATCTGTAAATTTATCATGAGGAGTGCTCTGAGAAACTGTTTAACCTGTTACCAGCCGCCGAATTGTTGAATCGTATAGTACGTCACAAACTAAAATGTGGATATATAGCACTCCACTGTGTGGTTTCGTAGGAACTTCACGCAACTGTGGAACGACCTTCCTGCGGCAGTGTTTCAAGGTCGATGTTATATGGGTACCTTCAAAAAGCGCGTCTATTCCTACCTTAAAGGTTGGCAGTGCACCCGTAGCTCCTATGGTGTTCCCCGCGGGGGTGGTGATCATTCAGCATCAGATGACCCGTACGCACGTTTGTCTTATTTTTTCCGTAAAAAATCTATCCTAATTTTTCAAATTTAGTTTGAATATCGAAGTCAAAATATTATGTTTTTGTTTAAAACGATTCACAGTTTATGTGTAAAAACACTTATTTCCTTTTCTTTCGTTGTAAGCACTAAACTTAGAATGGAAATGTTTATGAATTTTTTGAAAACGATATCCATATAACCGTATTTTCTACGAATATGAAAACATTAAATGAAGAACTAAACTATATTTGTAATAGTTTTCTTCATCTTCTTGCATTTCTAGTAGCATTTTATGTAGATTAGAAATCTTTCCCTTCCAAGAATAGGTAGCTAAAACACTTTTTAAAAAAAATATAAAAATTGCATCCAGTGAAATTTGAACCTGCGCCTCTTAGAATCAGCTGGCGTGCTTCGATGGTTTCCTAGAGGCGCAGGTTTAAGTACTGATGCACTGAATTTTTTATACGTATTTAAAAATATTTTTCTCTTCTATCGAATTTCGAAACAATTTTCAAATAACACTTTTGAAAAAGATGATTAATAGAAAAGTAGATTAAAGTCGAGATGTATCAAATAAAAAAAATACTCACTCGTACATAAAATTAAAATTATATATAATAAAATTATCTATTTTATGGAGTACTTACAAAATTTTTTATACATGTATAATATGGTATTATCTACAAATTATATAAAACATTTTGTGTCTAATTGTAAGCACGATAGTTTTCGGTTTAATCTCTATTTAAAAATGACTACGGAGTACCGCTCAACATGGTCTCTAATTTTGGCGTAAATCAGAGAATGGAGTGTCTTGACACTAGCTCCTATTTGCGTAAATTACAAGAAACCAGGCCTGTTGTAATATAATTTATCTGAAATTACTTAATAGAGACTTGACAAAATTAAGAATAAAAGAAAATGTTCTTGTCTGATACTTGATAAAAGTTAGTCAGAAGAGACTTCTTGACCTTTGTAAGTACCGACACTTCGACATAAATAAGGCATTATTTCTTTTCGTTATAAAACTAAAAAATAGGATTAACTTTTAGCTAAAATTATTAATAACATAATTAAATCATGTCTTAATGCAAAACTTTGCGTTTATAGGTAGGCAGATAAGACATTCCGTTCCCCCTGCACCGCCCAATTTTCAAGACATTGCGTATTAACTGGCGGTACACATCCGCCGAGTCTAAATTTCTTGCTAGAGGTGAGAAATGAAAATAATACATTCCCCCGAGTGGGAATCAAACCTACAACATATCGTGCTTACAAGCAGACTCTGTACTACTCCACCATGGCGACCTCAATATACTCATATAAATTAATATTCAAAATACCTTTTAACCTCAGTCGCTCTATATAACTTATTAGTATTTCGCAGTAACTATTCATGAAGTTACCAGCCACGAGCACAACCCAAGCTTGATACCGATTTATTACAGGTCCAAAGGTTTCTGGATCAGGTGAACGGGGACAAAGTGGCGTTGAGTGGATTGCAATTTTTTAATGTTACTAAAGGATTGTTGTTGACGGTAAGTAATACAAACATAATATTGAGGTTTCCCTCGTTTCCAATATTATTAATAAGTATAACAATATTTAAAAAAAACGTTTTAGAAAAAGACGTATCGGACTCGAATCGTGGCTCATGCGGCTCATGGATACCGTTGGGCTCTTGGACGGGACCCAGGAGGTGTATTTTCGAATCACTCTACGGTATAATTGTTATACGTTTCTCAATATATATAATGTTTTCTTTTTGAGGAATAACACCTTAGATGATGTTAAAAGATAAACTTTCGTCACATAATAATCTTTAAGATAAAAATCATTTAGAGGAAACCAACAAGGTATCAAGGCAAAGCGCGGCGTTGAATTCCACCACTTACCATGTTTGCCTTTAGAATTCAACGAAAAGATAAAAACAGAAGTATTTTCATGGCATGGTGTATATATATATCAATGAACTGTCGCAATTTCCTTCGAAATATATTTTAATATTTCCAATTGAACACAAAAAAAGATAAATCGTCTTCCTTTACAAAAATGACTTGAAAAAGTAAAAATTCATATTCTTTGATCAATCACAAACGGCGAACAAAAGACCGAAGCTAAACCTATAAAGATCCATTCACTCTTATTTAAAAGCACCAATCTAACAAAAGTCCATATTTAAGTCACTCCAAATTCACCTGGAAAATCCTATTATAATATGCTGAGGGAAGTAAAAAATTGAATGTTGTATGAACTGGAACGCCTCTAGAGCGCCAATCCTGGAGGGATTCAATTAAAACAAATGAACTAACTTTTAAGTATTTTTGATCGTTTGTTAAGTGGACGTATTTGATCGCGTTAGATTTTTAACGTCATGATATTTTTTTAATATAGAGTCCTATATTACGACGGTTTTTCCTAACAAAAAATCACATATGACAGTAGCGGTGAAGCGAGCTCGGTGTTAAGGCACTCTAATCTCCGATTTCGTCTCTAATTAGCGGGTTTAGATGTGAAATTCAAATTAAAATCACTGACACTCAAATATCGTCGCATCCACAGTGCCACGATGACCTATAAAAATATATTTAAGCTTTATTATAATGTCTTTAAATTCCATTGTAAAAAATAATGATTATTTTCATCAATATTTTATAATAATAAATAATGATTATTTCCATCTTCATCTCCACAGGTCGCCGGTACAATAGTCACGTACGAGCTAGTAATGTTCCAGTTTAACGCATCCCCACCGACTCTCAATGCAACTACTACTACAAGTGCACCTCCTAATATGACAATATCAGCTTTCAACTTAATTAATTATTAATTGATGAAACTATTAAGGTTGTCAGTTTAAAGTATTTCATTTATTTTTAAAATTTTTGTTTGGTTACGTGCATTTAAAATTTGATAAAATAAATCAGCTTCACACTGTATCCCGCACACAGTAGGCTAGACAGAGGGAACCTAATGTTAAGACACTCCGTTCCCTACTTTCCACTTATTTTTTTGAGGCATTGTGTGTTGAGTGACGGGACTCAACGCCGATCTTTTGCGTTAGTGCCAAAGCAAAGAAATTAAAATATTAATAAATAATAATTCATTCCCTCGAGTGGGGATCGAACCTACAACCGTGGCGTTACAGTACCATTATGCCCCTGGGCCACGACGACGGTGTGATTGTAAATATTTGTTTTTAGTTTCAACAGAAAACGTATAAAAATTAATATAAATATAAAACTAAGCTATATCATCGAAATTCTTTTCTTTCTTTCCACTTTGGCAAGAGAAAATACTTTTATTGACGCTGCACCGCATCGCATCGTGGCGCCGGAGAATAGGCATACGACTGTAAGCGCGACGTCTGGATTCCCACATCGGAAATTAATTATTTAAGCGCGGGGTTGAGTTCCGCCATTCAACATGCAATGACTGAAAATGGAGAAAGGAAGTGTCTTAATGAAGAATGGAGCGGATGAAAAATATGTGCTACAGCGTGCATATATGGGATACACTCGCAAAAAAAAAAACGTTCTTTATTTCATTAAGTTTTTACAAATATTAATCCAAGCTATAAAGTCAATTTATAAAAACAAATATTAGCAGTATCAGTGCTACGGGAAGCTACCACACGCTTAGAAACCAGTTCAACCTTTACATTAACATTTCAGCCTGTCTCTGTCAGGTAAGACCTAGGTAAGTTCTCACTATTAATTCCTTAATCACGAGAAAAAGAAACAATTTCTAGACGATTTAGAGACGATTATAAAAAGTTTCGCAATAAACTACTATACATTTAATACTGTTACTTCAGTTTTTATCGATTTAAAAAAAATACTTGTAAAGAAAAGCGATTCCAATCTAGGACTATACCCATAAACAAACTACACAACCACAGGAGCAATTATATAACAAACTTTCAAATAATTCAATAACAGAATACTAAAGTTGCTTTGTAACCGAATAATTTATAGTTACTTTTAGTTGGGTCCAGGAAATGGCGTCAGTTAGACGTTTTGAATGTGAATTAGAATGTGTATTAGTTAGTGTATAGTTTATTATTTTATACTCCAATTTTAATTTTAACAATGGCTATAAGCTTATAAATCAAAAATGAAATAGTCATCGAAAGTTGTTTTTTTTTTCAGCTTCACGCTGTATCTCCCATGTAGCGGAATAGGCAGAGGGAGCCTAATGTTAAGACACTACGCTCCCCCCTTTTCACTGATTTCAGGAGTCATTGCGTATTCCGTAGCGGAACTCAACGCCGTGCTTTGCCTCTACACCATAGCAAAGAACTTAAAATATAAATATATAAATATTTCATTTTTTCGAGTGGGAATCGAACCCATATTCTTTCGTATTTACAGTCACATGCGCCTGTAAATGTGTCAACTGGCACATGAATGCTACCTCAATCAACCAGTGACCATATTTGTAATTTCTTCGTATTTATTGAGACAAAATACGGTGCTGAAATCCGCAAATCACCAACAGGAAATGGGTAGTATTTTATAAATAACAGCCGTAGATTCAAAAATACGCGGCGCCTTATTATGTATTTTTATTTTTTAAATAATGTCATATTAAAATATATTTTTTTATAATATAAAACTTCACTTTAATAGAAACATTAGCAAACGTATAATTATTTAGTTATTCTCAGTCTATACCCATGTAAAACTGTCCGCTTTTGAGACATCTCGCTGGATGAACCATTTGTAATGCTGAAACAGAAATATTTATTAGCATTACACTTTCAAGTAGACAGTATGGAGTGTCGTACGGTCTCTGTAATATAATATTTCTACAGATTTTAAACTCAAAGTCAATGTCATATATGATGGGTATTATATATTTTAACATAGCAGTCATCTATACTATAAAAATTACCTAGTATATTTTTTGAATTTTTATTAAGCTTCTTAAAGCTTTACGCGTTTTCCCGCACTATAGACTACCTATTCAGAGAAAATTAGTGAGCGACTTAGTGTCTCTTTCATCCAATTGCCCCCAAAAAAAAACCCACGACAAATTGCGTATTAAGTGATGGAACCCATAGCCGTGCTTTATCAACTAAACCAAACCAAAGCAGGAAAATATAGTAATATAGGAAGAATATACTAAAAAGAAACTCACATAAATTATCCTTACAGATAGCCCGTCGAGCATGGCACAAGTTCACAAAAAACTGATATCCACGTTTATACCGACTATACATCATACACACGGGCTGGTTGTCATCGTCGGGGAGGTCTAGACACACGTTCATACAGTTTTCTTTTGAGAACGTTATATGAAAAAGATACAGCAATGCTAGAAATAAATCCAAATTATTTTATTTTTAAAGTGTCTTTCTACACCCAGGAAAGGTTATTTTATTAATTTATGAATGAAAACGGCTTCTTAAGATCGATCTTAGAGTTGAGTGGTTTTGGAATACGGTCCTTGGTAAACAAATTGATACAAAATATATTCAAAATATATTGTAGTGCAGAGTAACATTTACCATAAAACAGCCGCAGTACATACATTTTATTGAGGTTTAGCTCATAAATTTTGTTTTCGATTGCTTTTACACAACAACGTTTTAAAATATACCTACAAATATTATGTGAATAAAAAATCAAACAGTAAATTGAAAATAGGAGCCATTTTGTTTTCTATACAAATTTAAATTAATAGACCTAGCTGGGCTGAGGACTGAACTAGAGAACGGTTGTAGCGCAGGAGCACAATCGTGCGAATGTAAACGCAACAGGTTGTGGGTTCGATTTCCAATCGAGGGAATGAAGTATTTCATTTTTTTATTTTCTCGCTCTAATAACAAGGCAATGTCAAACGGCAGAAATTATAATATTATTTTCTTATAGGAACAGATTATTTTGATCAGAGTAGCGTACGTGTGGATAATATAAATATAAGTCTTGAAATTAAGAATGTACATTAAAACTACTGTAAGCCTTACAAGCAAAATAGACTGAGGGAAAGACGCCCCGTCCCCACTAAGTCACTTTCGTTCCACGCTTTCCGCCGAATTCTCGAGGCATTGCTTGTTGAGTGAAGGAACTCAACGATGCGCTTTGCCTCGTTACCAGAGTGAGAAAAAGAAACCTAACCAACAACCTTTCGCCTTTATCTCTATCATTATTTATTTGCATAAGCACATTGACAAAAATATTAACCATATACTCGTACAAAAATAAAATGTCTATATATATAAAAGTCGCTCTGACATCACGAGAACGAGAACGGGGCAACAATGTATCGCAATCGGTTCAAACGTAGCAATTTAATATTATGCCTCTCATAGTCTCTAACAAAACACGTATACAGTATACGGCTGTACGAGAGCCATTTAGAAAAACGTTTATTAAGTGTGGGGTTCAAAAGAACCTTTCATCCCTTATTTTGTTTGACTGGCGATTCCAGTAAAGCTAAAATGTATTTGAAAAAATGTATGGGATCAACACTTATGCAGAAAGCCATGGAATATTAAGAAGTTTCTAGTATTCTCTATAATAACGTATGCCTGCGGCTTCGCTCGCGTGGTTAAATGAGGATAACAAAGAATTCGTTCCCCATTAAAACACTCTTATCCCTACTTTCCGGTGAATTTTTAAGGCATTGCGTGTTATGTGGCAGAACTCTTTTTCTATCGTTACCAAATATTTCATTCCCTCGAGGGAACCGAACCCACAACCGTCGTAGTTTACAGTTGCAGGCTTGTGCCCTTGCGCCACAACGGCAAGTAAGAATTGTGTGAAATATATGACTCATACTCAGGGTCCCAGGTAAGTCAAACCGCAGGTATGGTACATTACATCGAACCGATGTAATTAATAGTATCTTTCCTCGCTAAATGGACTATTTAACACAAAAATATTTTTTCAATTCGAACTAATAGTTACTGAGATTAGTCTGTTCATAGACAAACACTTCAATTTTGTTTCTATGTATAGATACTAATAGATGTGTGTACTAAAAATATTAATTGCTGCAATAACTCTTAATAGAAATAGGCAAGTACAAGTCGGATTAGCCTTTCGACGGTTCCGTATCACTATCGAGACAGTAGGTCAAAAATTTTCCATTTACATCAGACGTTATATTTTTTAATAAAAAAATATACTTTTTACTTTTTGCTCTTACACTTGGATGAATTCGAAAAATGTATGAAAATAAAATTAATTATGCACTCACAATTGCAATTTTCATTGTAAAACATGAAATGTACATACTTTACAGCAATTACGCTCTGGTAACGAAGAAACAGAACATTTTTTTTATTTCAGCGTGAGAAAATTACACCTGAACTATTCTATATTTATTTTTTGTATAATACTCATTTGCTTATTATCCTGTTTCTAGCAGAGTACGAAGAGGACTCCTAGTGCTAATACACTCCGTTCTCCAATTTTACGACCAATTTTCGAAATATGGCGTGTTGAGTGTCGAAATTTAGTGCTTCTGTTGGTCTTGTTATAAGAGCGAGGAAATGATTTATTTCCTCCAGTCGTAATCCAACCTACAACCTGTCGCACTTGAAAAAAAGAAAGCTAAGATGTTTTCAAAAATAAATAGTAAGCATATGAGAATTTTAAAATAGCTTCCTAATGGCCTAGGTCAGAGCGTGTTTGCAGGAAGTCCGAGTTCGAGTCTCGCTACGTTCAAACTTTTATAACTTTTCTACAAATATTTTGTTATCCTTAATTTACATTTTAAAAATGTAAAAACTATGTTTTTCTTAATAAGAACATCAATTTGCTGTTTCTTAGCAATCCCTGTCAAGGTTATCTTAAAATATAAAAACAAAGTATACTCACAAACCCGAATTCGCACACCTAGTAAAAAAACTAATTAACGTTTCAGCCTAAAATTAGATCTGTCATAAAATTTTTGTCTGAATATAATCCTCATTTCAGATGAAATAAGTCTATTCAATATATAGAAACATTTAATATATAAAGTCCGGAGTACGGAGTTTCGCGCTTTATCTCGTTACACTCTGGTAACGAGATAAAGCGCGGTGTTGAGTTTCACATCTCAACACACCTCTAGAGTTCAGCGGAAAGTGGGAAACGGAAGTGTCTTAATGAGAATGAAGTGTCTTAACATACAGTTTCAGGTTCCCTAAAAATTTAATTAAAATAAAATATAAGATTAGTCATTATAAATATTAAGAAATATGATTTACGCTACGTTACGATAGGCATCCGCTGAGAAACGTGCTTCCTCTCAAATCCACGTATAAAAAACCTAAAATTCAAAATGTGAAAAATAATGCGGCCTCCGTACGGCTTCGCGCCAATAGACTACTCTACTATATATAAAAATACTTTTTGCTATTCAAACCAGTAATTCCTGAGACTAGCGCTATGAAACAAATAAACTCTTTAGCTTTATAATATTAGTATCATTATGTGGGACAGTGTTTGACTGCAAACGCGACAATTGTAGATTAAATCCTCAATCAGTAAAATTACTATATTTAAATTATGTACACTTTTTCTCTTTTAGCAGCTTTGAATTCTTCGACTTAACACGCAATGTCTCGAACCTGACTGAAATGTGGGGAACGGAGTGTCTTTTATTATTTATACTTCTATTCTATTATATAAAGAGGAAAGATGTGTATGTGCACTCAAGCTCAATGCGCTGCAGAAACTGTTGAAGACGGAACAAAAAAATATTCTACAAAATTAAAACATATCCATATTTTAAAAAAACCTCTACGATATCATATTCATTCCATATCTTTTGTAGTTTTGACAATACAACTACTTTTTTAGTTTATTATTGAATAGAAGTGCCGACTATAATCAGAGCATGAAAGAGCAAGGAAAGCGGCGCTGCAAATAGCTACTAGCTACGTGTAATGACAGAGGAAGGATGGAATAGAAGATGGATGAATTATTAGATTCAGAATTCAATCATCGAGATTGAAATCTGACTGTTGATTGTGTGGCTGAGACCAAGATGATATATGCAATATGTGGTATAATGCAAGGCGACCACCATGATATTAGTTTTGGCTGTTCAAGCTGTACACAAGAGTATTCTTTTTTTTTAAACATTTTTAAAGTGTTATTCCACACTTAGGAAAGAAAAATAATTATTTAGAAAACGTATAAAAAATTGTACGTAGCGGGACTCGAATCCGCGCCTCTTGGAAACCGACCAGGTGCTCTGACCACTAAGCCATACGTTCTCATCAAGCTATGTCGAAATTTTTATACACTTGTTACAACTTATTTATGTTGTTAGTATCTCTGTAGGGAGATTTTTACAAATTTCCGCTACCCAAAGATAATTACCTAGAATTATCGATTGGCTAGAGAGAATACTATTTTTTTAATTTTTTTTTAAACATTCTAAATTTTTCTTTCCTAAGAGTATTCTTGATGTGCGCTAGCATCCTCAGCTGCATTAAGCATGTCAAGGATGTCCTAAGATTTTAGAACAAGTTAATGAAGTGATATTTGTACTGGAACGTACATTTAGTAAAAAGGAAAGATGCCGGTAACAAAGTTAACGGTGCTTTAGTGAAGGCGAAACTTCAGCACAGCTACACGTTGGATTTTACACAATGCAGTGTTAATACCGACGCTGTTATACGGTAGTGAAACCTGGGTATAACAGAAGAAGAAGAATTAAAAAAAAAGATTAATTCTGTCGACATGTGATCCTATCGTAGAATATGTGGGGATATATGTATATGGGGCATAGAATGGCAGATACTAGCGAGGACGTCACGGTGAAACTGTAGACAAATACGCGATGGCAAAAAACAAATATGAAGGAAATTGAGTGGTAGCGTTTAGCACTCCGTTCTCTCTTCTTGTGGTAAAACTGCTGTAAGTACAGCGTTAAGCTAAAAATATATGTAAATACAAATATAAGTAATATATTATAGCCCCCTTTGTCTAGATTAAAATGGTATTTTACACTACATCATCATAATAAATAATTCAAAACGACAAAGCTTACGAGCTGCGAGCTAAGAGGATATTTGGTATTTTTTTAGATTCGTTAGACCTTTAAATTTTTAGGTTAGGTTAAGGTCGAGGTACAGGGCACGAGCGTGCGGCGGTAAACGCAATAGGTAATGAGGTCGATTTCCACTCGAGGAAATGTAATATCAATTATTTTCATGACCTCGCCTTGGTAACAAGGCAAAGCGTGGCGTTAAATTCCGTCACTCAAGACGCAATGCTTCCAAATTTTACATAATTTTTTTGGAGAGTGGGGGATGGAAATGTCTTAATATAAAGTGCCAAATTATACTATTTATTTCCAAAAGATTTAAAATTCTTATGGAAGTTATGATAATATAACTAAAACTTTCATATTAATAATCTTTATAACACTATAGAAGTACAATTATATATAAAAACACAAATATTGTGTATAGATATAGACCGGTTATAGAGAGAGCCACGTCAGACAAATTCCAATTTTAGTTAGAAGACATAGTGTGCGAAGAACCTAAAATGCACAATATAATTATGTGAAATTGACTACTGACTAGATTAATCCCTAATGGATGCTGCACGGCTGTTGGTAATTCAGAGCTATTACCGCCGAAATGACCTGAGATCTAAGCAGGCTTTATATAAACTAACTTACGCCCAATATTAATAACATAGGTAGATTTTGTAGATAGGTTATTAATATTGGGCGTTAGAATATAAAAATACATAAAATTACAGCTTCCCATATTTTTACTTACCGCCCGAATCCCAGACATTACTATTACTGAAACTCAACGCAGCGCTTTTTTCTATTAATTATAATGAATGATATTTTTTTTTTAAATGAATGCTTTTCATAACAAAATAAAATCAAAAAGGAAATACGCTTTTTATTATATTTATTATTTTTTATTTTGAAGCCATCGTAGCACAGTGGTGCGTAAACAAGACCGCTGTTGGTTCTATTTAAACTTTTCCAATGTTATTTTATTCTTCTTCATTATGTACTTTATTGATTGCTCCCAAAATATATTGTAGTTCTCAACATTCTATATTAAAATCCTTCATCCTTCCAATCATTTATGAGTATTTTAGTGTAATTCATCATAATTTTTATTTTAGTCACGCTAATTTCTAATTCTACTTTATTAATTTCAGCAGTGGAACAAAATGTGACTGTAAATCGACTGGTTGTGGGTTCGATCCCCGCTCGAGGAGATGAAATATTTACTTAAATTTATATTTCCATTTCTTCGCTCTGGTGTCCAGGCAATAGCGCGGCGTCGAGTTCTGCCACTCAACACGCAATACCTCCAGAATTCGGCAGATAGCGGGGAACAGAGTGTCTTTACACTAGGTTCCCTCTGCCTACCCTGCTGTGTGCGGGATACAGCGTGAAGCTGATTTATTTATTATTGTTGATTTTAACCTCACACTCTGTTTTTTTTTTCACAGCTTCCTCGAGTGGGGACCAAGCTCTTTGCCCCGTGCCACGACTGGCCCCAATTGATATTAATAATAATATGAATATAGAACTAAAATCCTACATTATAACATTCAATACAATTCCATCTGTCTTAGAAACCCAACACCCAAGAACGTTCTCAAAGGAATGCCTCGAGTTCCAAATTAACGGTACCTAACTTAATTTATTATTGTACTATAGTAAGTAATTCACACGCCGCGGCGCGAGGTTCAGTTTAAACTGTATTGCATGCTACGAGTAGCTCTTATTTATGTCTGTCTTACTTAGACTTTGATAATGAAGTCGAAATCATTATTTCTCATATACTTCTGTAGTACTAGCAATTCCTTATAAGGCGTCATTTAGTAAATAAAAAAAAATAAAGGAAAATATTTAACTATACGGTGTTTAGGTAGAAAGTAAATACGCGTGCACAGCAAGCGCAGTTTTTCTCGCTTAAACTCTAATACCAATCCTAAATCTTAGGGTTCATGTGGGTTCGATCCCTACTCGAGGAAGTGTAATATTTATTTACATTTATATTTTCATTTCCTCGCTCTGGTGTCGAGACAAAGCGCCTCGCTGAGTTCCGCTACTCAACACGCAATGCCTCCAGAACTCGGCGAAAAGTGGGGAACGAAGAGTCTTAACACTAGGTTCCCTCTGCCTACTCTGCTGTGCTATGAAGCTGACTTATATATCTTGAGTCTTTTTATCATCATACAAATTGAGATCTAAAGATTCAGAGAATTCAGTAAAATATTGTATAAAGTAATATTGCCGAAAAAAGAAATTAAAATTGTTATAACTTTTTTATTTATGAACCGATTGTAATAAAATAAACATCATATGGGCTAAGATTCCATTGCTTAAATCTGTAGGGATCAGTAATTCTATTGAAACTTATATTTAAGAATGATACATGATAGTAGAATAGATTACACTAGGGTTGCCTAAAAGAATCCTGCCGCAATCACCTTTAATTAATGTTTCTCGTAATTCGTTTTTGGAGAAAATTGCACTCATATGTTTTTTATGTGAGGTATTAAGGAATTGGAGAATCAATGGTTGCCAGCTCTCAGTCTGCCGCAAGTCCAGGGTTGCCTGGTTTAAACAGGTCACTTAATGTTAATATTTGCACTCATGTGTTTTTTCTGATCTCAACCTAATATGTTTACGGAAGCTTGTCAGAATCCAATAGTAAAAACTGCATTTAATTTACTCAAGCCGAGTTGGGAGATTAGCGTGAACAAATGCACAGACAAACAGACCAAAATTTAAAAATGATTATTTTTGGTTCTATTACATTAATAAAGGCCCCCAATAACATTTTTTCTTATATATCTTCCATGTACACTTTTGAAGCTTAGCCTTGCGAAGTGAGTAGCTCAAATGACTTCCTCTTCATACGAGTCTCAAGTACATCCTGTACGCGGAATATTTATAAAAGATACGGAAGCATGATTTTCCTTAAAAATTTTGACTTAAAAACTTTTAGAGTTCAAAAGAGTCGTTATGGATAAAGTTGTAATATAACATTTATTTGATAATATATTTGGGACTGTAAATGTGGCCTTTTGTGGATTCGGTTTACATCAGGGAATAGGTCAATCTGGTGAAAAATATAATTCCACCACTCAACAAAATTCAACAGAAAAGGTCTTTTAAGAGTTATGTTAAACAAAAATTTTATTCCAGTTGCGAAGTCCTAACATTACAAATTGACTATGACGTCTCAGATCGTTTACTTTGGTAACTTAACCCAATACGACTAGAGCAGGGGTTCCCAACCTTTTCTTGATCAAGGACCACTTTTATATCATTCTTGATAGCAGGGACCACTATGCATGTAGGTATAATAAAAATTAACTGTGATAATTAAACAGAAACTTCGCCTTACCATCCCCAGTCATAAAATTAAAATCGTTCGCGGACCATATTTAGGCTTGGCTTGGTTGGGAACCACTGGACTAGAGAAACACTTATCTTAAATAAAGTTTCTTTTTACCCTCATTCGAATTGTTTTCGCAAACTTTGAAAGGTGTACGGAAATAATGGAAGTTACGGTTTCAGGACTACATATTACGTATGACTTAGTTGAAACTTTATTGGCATATAATTTTGTGGTTGCCTTTTGCTTGCTAAATCACAATAAATTTTAATCGAGTTTTAAAAACTACAGTACCTACCGTCTCGTTGTATCCCGTATAAAGTAGGCCTAACCTAGTGATACGACACTCTGTTCCCCACTTTCTATCCAATTGTAGAGATATTGCGTTTCGAATGTCGGAACTCAATTCCATGCTATGTATTGTTACTAGAGCAGAATATGAAATATTTCACCAAATTATTATTTTTTGCTTATACGTATAGAAGCGTTAATAAAATAATGTCAATTGAGTGACAGAACCAATGATGCCTTGTCTGGCCAGAGTGGAGAAATAAATATAAATCATTTTACCAAATGGGAATTGACAACCAACACGATTACAATCAAACTCAATCATTATTTTTTTTAGCCTCACAATGTATCCTGCATAAATAGCAAGCAAAGTAAGCAGAGGGAGAGGTAAGAGAGGGATAGCAACCTAAAAACCAAGTGTCTCCACTACACTCCGTCCCTATTGTAACACTTCCGTTGCTAGCTTTCCACCGAATTCTGAAGGCTTTGTGATTTGCCTCGTTACCAAAGCGAGAATAAAATCAGCTTTACGCTGTATCCCGCACACATCAGGGTAGGCAGAGGGAACCTAATGTTAAGACACTCCGTTCCCCACCGAACCGCCGAATTCTGGAGGCATTGCGTGTTGAGGGGCAGAACTCAACGCCGCGCTTAACCTCGACACCAGAGCGAAGAAATGAAAATATAAATTTAAGTAAATATTTTATCTCCTCGAGTGGGGATCGAACCCACAACCAGTCGGTTTAACAGTCACACCTCGTGCCGCTGCGCCACGACTGGTCTCAAAGCGAGAAAATATTAAATAATTAATTACCCCGAGTAGCAATCAAACCCACAACCGCTTACAGTCACACTCTTGCGCTAGCGAACCTCTAAAACCTGGAAATTTCAAATTAAAACAAAAATATTTTTATTATCATAATTTCAAGAACTTTAATTATATTATTTTTACTAAATTGCTTATTATTATTAATTATTTTACTAAATTTGACAAACCTCTAATAACTAAGTATTAAAACAAAGTGTTGGCACTTAGTTAATACAAAAAGATTTGTATTTTGTTCTAGAATCCAATAATTGATATTTATGTGTTGATGTTCTTATGAACATAGGTGGGGACTAGGAAGTATAAGACTAATGGATATCTGAGTGTGCCTTTATATTTGAAATATATGTTTATTTGGCTAGGATACATATATTTATATACTGAAGGAAAAAAGAACTAATATTGATCAACAGTGTCATTTTGTATAGCACAATGTTTTATTGAATATTTATTCACTTTTAATTATTTTAAATATTTAACCTTTAAGTTTAAACTGTGAGCGCGAATTTTAATTCCTTTAGATTTTTGTTTTTTACATTATATAGCAAACTTTAAAATAGATTAAATTATCTTTTTAAAAGTGCGATACCTAACTACGCTTTAAAAAGCAATTCTTTTGATTTATTACCTTTACAACATCGTATGCGTGTGACTGTAATCTCATTGAGGCAGGTTGTGGATTCGATTCTCACTACAGGAAATCTTTGTTCTGGTAATAAAGAAAAGCTTGTTATTGGATTCCGCCACTCAACTCACTATGCCTCCAGAACTAAGCGGAAAGTGGGGAAAGGAAGTATTTTAATGCGACCATAGTATCGTAATACTAGGTTCCTCGGTTTCCTCTGTCTACTCTGTTATGTGCGGGATACAGCGTAGAAATAAAACAAAGAAAACAAGAATGAATTTGAAATCAAAGCTAGCTAGTAGAGGTATGTACATGAAAAAACAAACCATTACTTGGCTTATTTGACACAAATAAAGATAGAAAAAAAAACAAAAATAAAACCATATAGTTTATTAGGCAATTTTAACTAAATTAAAATTAAACTTAACTAAATTATAAGTTTTTCTAAACTTTTTAACATTGTAACAATGTCGGACAAAGTGTGACAGATTTCTTGTTGCTGCATTTTATACTTGGACAAAGTTCGCCAAGTTACCTCGTTACGTGGATTTATGGTTATTTAAATTTAAACTTTTCGAAATAGCGACAGGGTAACGCTCTGATTTTATCTTTTTTTGGGAAAAATATTTTTTAACTTCTATAAATAGAAGGTTGAGGTCATTGTGGCGCAGTGAGACAGCGTCTGACTGGGTGAAGGTTGCACGTTTGATACCCGTACCGCGAAAAAGATTTTTAACATATTGCCGCACGTAATAATATCTCAAATTCACTTCTCAAGAAAAAATGTATAATACCATAACAACTCATTGGAAAATAAGGCTTATTAAGACATGGGTTTTTATTGGATTTATCATTGACAAATTGAACTTTCTACCAACGCAAATTCAACTACACTTTCATAAAATATAGGTATATCAACACCCATTAATATAAATAAAATAAATAAATAAATCAGCTTCACGCTGTATCCCGCACACAGTAGGGGAGGCAGAGGGAACTTAGTGTTGAGACACTCCGTTCCCCACTTTCTGCCGAATTCTGGAGGCATTGCGTGTTGAGTGGCAGAACTCAACGCCGCACTTAGCCTCGACACCAGAGCGAAGAAATGGAAATATAAATTTAAGTAACTATTTCATCTCCTCGAGTGGGGATCAAACCCACCACCAGTCGGTTTAACAGTCACACTTTGTGCCACTGCGCCACGACTGGCCCATTAATATAAACCACCCATACTCCATTCCAAAGCCTTAAAATATTCCTAATTTATTTATACAACTTTATTCATATTTATATGACCGTTAAAGGCTATTGAGAGCATAAAGCGTAAATTGGATACAAGCATAAATTGTTACCGCAACGCCAGATGGACTTACACGAGTTGTTTATATAGCATTTTTTTTTTTATTTAAATTTAATAAAAATTAAATACATAAATTAGCTTCACGCTGTATCCCACACACTGCAGAGTAAGCAGAGGGAACCTACTTTTAAGGCACTCCATTCCTCACTTTCTGCCGAATTCAAGAGGCATTGCGTGTTTAGTGGCAGAACTCGCCGCTCTTTGCCTTGAAATGAAAGCGAAGAAATGGAAATATACATTTATATTTTATTTCCTTGAATAGGGATTGAACCTAAAACCAGTCGCGTTTACAATCACATACTAGTACCCCTTCACCACAACTGGTGTCAAAAAAAAATATTTGTCAAAAAGCATGAGCAACGTGAGACGGAAATAGGAATTTAAATGCTTCTAAGCATTTTAATTATTTTAAGATAAATTAGACCTAGAATTTGGGGCAAAAGGTAATGTTGGACGTGATCCTAATTTAAATCTTCAAATACGTAAAAAGTGAATAATAAAATGACAATCCAATTTGTGAACCCTATTAAGCTTTGAACGTAGCTTTACTTTATACGAAAAATAGTATTAATATGAAAAAGCTTATCCTTAATTAAATAATCGTACTTGAACCCATTTATAACATTATATGTTTTCTATCTTTCTATTATACTGATGTCTCAGTTTATGATTATTTTTTTTCTTTCACGCGTTATCCCGCGCGTAGAAGGGTAGGTAGAGGGAAACTGGGATTTAGTTTCACACTCCCTTCCCAATATGACGCTTCCATTCTCCTCTTTCTTTCAAGTTCTGGATGCATTGCGTGTCAAATGGCCTTAACCGTTACCAAAGAGGGGAAATGAGAATTAAATATTTTATATCCTCGAGTCGAAATTGAGTTCGTGAGATTTTGGTGTGTTTGATTATATATTTTCGAGTTTATAATTTGATCTTGAATGGCTATTATAAATCCTTAAATTTCTGGGATTAGGCTACCAACTTTAAACCACATATTCGAACCTATAAAATCTATATACGCTTGTTCCATGCAAATCATGTGGATGTCTTCCATGTAGCACTATTCTTTCCCAGTTATCTATTTGTTGCTGTTGTGGATCTGTGTTGGGATTAGTGTATACATTAAGTATTTTTTGTAAGTTTAATTGTAAATATTATTTTTATCGTTTTATGTATTTTGCTATTATTTGATTTGTTAATGAAAAAAATCTGTAATGCATTAATAGGTCGATCCCATTGCTTAATTCTGCAGGGATCTGTTTTCCTAATGAAACTTATATTTAAGAATGATACTTGATAATATAATAGATTACACTAGGGTTGCCTAGAAGAATCTATCATTTAGTATCATTTAGAATCATTCCGAAAATATATCGTTTAGTATCACTCTGCCACAATTTGGCCTGTTAAACAAACAAATTTTCGAATATTTTGCAAATTGTTGACAAAAATTTAGCTAGATTTCTGTTAATACCTCGTATGATTAATATATAATCCTATATATATATATATATATATATATATATCAGTTTGCTAGATAGTTTCAACAAACTGAATAATATGCTAATTCGATGTTTAATTACGAGAGAGCCAATATTGTGACAGTGTGTGACAGAACGGTAAATATTAAATAGCCAACTTTGAACTTACCTCTTTATTACTTTTACAGTTTTTAAAATGATAACAAAACATAAAATTATCTTATAAAGCTATTCAAGATTATTTTTTAGATGAATCATTATTTGGTACACGTATATTCAGTTTAATATCCTCTTTTCTCTTATTCTACTTTTCAAATACATCTAGTGGTTCATCAAATTTATAATAAACACGTCTTTCTCTTTTAACTTCTTTATAATTTGCACTTAGTGTCAGACACTGCACGAAAAGGCCTCTATAATATAATTCAGGTTAAAAACTCCTTCGAACTTACTTCATTTACACAGACTAATACACGCTTTGGCTAAGAGCAAATCTGCAACAATCCTATGGAACTTTCAAAATCTTATCATCATTTTGGTAAGCATGGGGCTGGCGTCGCGCTATCACAGGATGAATTACTTCGTCAAACTTGTTGTTAGATATGAGAAACGTGATAAGAGTGTTAAAAAGGTTAATCTTAACTAAGAATAATGTTACTATAAAAAGAGTAGTGCTGTATGATTCTAGTTGTATATTTTTAGTAAATCATAATTCTGTGGCAAGTCGTAGCGAGGTACAAGCATGGCTATAAACGCGACAGGTTGTGGATTCTATTCCCACTCGGGGAAATGAAATATTTAATATTTTCATTTCTTGGCCCTGCGTTGGTGCCCTTATGCCACGACTGGTCTCTACAATGTATATTTCGATATCTGATACAGTTCGCTTGGAGAGCGAATTTGCTAACAGCCTTAAGGTTGCCTGGAAGAGATCGCTGTTTTAGCGATAAGGTCGCCTACAGTACATTTCATATAAAGGCGAGAGATAGATTACAATTTCCGTCCGGAGAACTCAGGGCCTTGAGGGCGCCACTCCCCTATAGCTCGCCACAAGCTGTCTTGCGAGTTTATTATTATTATATTATTTTATTACCTCGAATGGAAATCTAACCCACAACCTGTCGCATTACATTACAGTCACACGTTTGTACTCTTGCGCCACGACTGCCCACAACTGGCCCCGACCTACACGGTTATAACATTTATTGTAAATACTATAACAATTATTTATAAGATACTGAAGAGTTGAGGCCGGTTGTGGCGCAGCGGCACGAGGTGTGACTGTAAAACCGACTGGTTGTGGGTTCGATCCCCACTCGAGGAGATGAAATATTTACTTAAATTTATATTTCCATTTCTTCGCTCTGGTGTCGAGGTTAAGCGCGGCGTTGAGTTCTGCCACTCAACACGCAATGCCTCCAGAATTCGGCAGAAAGTGGGGAACGGAGTGTCTTAACACTAGGTTCCCTCTGCCTACCCTGCTGTGTGCGGGATAC
>JAATLQ010025686.1:3246-19132 GCA_013421005.1 Heliconius erato x Heliconius himera
ATATATATATATATATATATATATATATATATATATATATATATATATATATATATATATATATATATATATATATATATATATATATATATATATATATATATATATATATATATATATATATATATATATAGATCAATAATCATAAATTTCATTGCATTGCGTATGTCCTTTATTAATCGAAATTATGATTTTTGTTTTTGATTTCTGCCACAGTTTATAGACCAATTTATATATATAATTTATATATATAATATGACACGTCTATTAAAAGTTTGCGAACAACTAATCTTTACAGATATGCGCCAACTTGTTAACTGCAAGCGACAATGCTGCAACATACGGTAACTGAGAAAGTATAGTTCACGAACAGATGTGAGTGGTTTTTTATTAGATTATTTACGCTCTCTAAGCGTGTTACCAAAGAAAATAGAAAACAACAATTTGAACTTTAGACTTATAATATGTTGACTTTAATAAAATTTGCGAAACATCATATATTTTCGTTAGTTCGCCTTTATGAGTTACTTTCTGACGAACAAGATCCTTGTTATTATTTATAATAAAATATTTTATATAAAGTATAATAACTGCTACTCCGTTTAGTATCAAAAAAATTAAAAAATTAAATCAGCTTCACGCTGTATCCCGCACATAGCAGGGTGGGCAGAGGGAACCTAGTGTTAAGACACTCCGTTCCCCACTTTCTGCCGAATTCTGGAGGCATTGCGTGTTGAGTGGCAGAACTCAACGCCGCGCTTAACCCCGACACCAGAGCGAAGAAATGGAAATATAAATTTAAGTAAATATTTCATCTCCTCAAGTGGAGATCGAACCCACAACCAGTCGGTTTTACAGTCACACCTCGTGCCGCTGCGCCACGACTGGCCTCACTAAGTTTAGTATCAGTTATTATATTAAATGGACAGAAGACAATTTAAATAAATAAATATTAATTTATGAAATATATTTATTCTTTCACTATATGAAAGTTAAGCAACAAAGTAAATAATAAAAATAATAAACATAAGATATGACTTAAATGCCAAAAACAAAAACTTTAAAAATAATGGGACGTAAATATGTATTCACGCACATATACAAATGAAAATAAACGTTCATTTGTTCGAGGTCAACAATAGCTTCCGTTTATTTCGACTGCCAATACTAAATTTGTCAAATATTTACATACTTTTTGCTTCATAGCGCCTTTAAATAGTAGTAGTAACAGAGCTCAAAATAAATTCTATTAACTTCTACATCATTTTATATGGTTTCATTCTAGGGTTAGTGCGTACAACGTTTCTTGTCTCCCTGATCCGCCGCTTGACGCATCGCGAGAACTAAGATGTTGAACTTAGATGTTGATCGTGTAAAAATTGCGTTTTACTTTGAATAGAAACATTAAAATTATTGAAGAAATTTCATATTTCAGAAATATTAAAATTTATGTACGAGTATGTACTTAATATCTAATGCTATTGTAAGACGCTATCTCAGCGCCAACAGCTAATATGGCTCAATCGGTGGAATACTTTAAATGTATTCTTTTCCTTGTTATAATATTACTTAATATGCTCAGTTTGAACATAGTAAGCCATGAACATCCACAAAGACATTATACGCGGTAAGTGTAAAAAAGCAGTTCAAATAAAATTAGGTAAATTTATATTTTGTTGACATTTTAATGATAAATTCAGTTGATCTTAAGCCAGCCAATAAAAATATGAGTAAAATATTTCAAATAACATTAATAAGTTTCAAATTTTGAAATTATTACTGTTAAAATAAAAGCTGAGAAGTGAGTACAAAATGTTAAATTTCTCATTATAATAGCTTTACTGAGACTCGAATAAATTTAAAGAACAGAGAAATAAGAAACTAACTGACCTAGTGGTATTTAAAAATAAAATTATTTTTCATATTATCATTAAAATTTCAGTCATTGATTGCTTCCGATTTGTATAAGAAAGTAAATCTCCCGAAGCAATATTGAATATCTGTCGCAAGCAGTAAGACATGTGGGTACACATTGACTCTGTAATACATCACATATGACTAGTGTCTGCAATATGATTTATGACTACAATTTGCCCGCGGCTTATTGCTGGTCCTTGGTGGTTTATTGTTCTTGCATATCTTTGATTTTACAGTTTGTAGAAGTAATATAAAACGGAAATTCTAATTTCTCTACTCTGAATGGAGGATATTAGGTATTTGATATTCTCCAATAATATTTACTTTGAAAATAATATGTTTAATTTATAATATTTGTTGTAGCTTATAAAATAACTTCAGATAAAAGCGCGAAGTTTAGCCAAAGTTTTAATTTTCCTGCAATTTATGCATAATGACAGAAATAAGAAAAATATTAACATATTTGTAAAAGGCTTGACTTGACGACCTAAAATAAGGTATAAATTTATGAAACGTTCTAATTGTCTAATAATTTGTTTTAATAAGTAATTTTTATCAAAACTTCTGCATAATTTCCTCATATTTTTTTCACACTTTTCGCTTACCGTTTCGTAAGTCTTTTGAAAAAGCTATAAACAAATTTCATGTATCTATGTATAATTATTTAAACTATAATGAATTCCACAATTACATAAATTAACACCATTTTAGTCAACACTGTATTATATAATAGAATAGCAGTGAATGCATAATTTTGCACAATGCCTCTAATATTCCATAATATATTCTATCTGGAATATCGTACGTTGGTGTATTGTTCAATATGCATAATCTCCTATTCGCCGTAAGTGGTTCGTATATTAGCATAATAATTCGTTCATCAGTTACCTACCGCGGGGCCCTGCCGGGGAGCTGCTGGCTGAACTATAAAACAAGGTATTAAGATATGAACGAGGTGCTATTAACTTCGATGGTAATACGTTTTTTAATAAGCTTTGAGTGGAGTTGAGTATGAAAGGACTAATAATAATTCTGTTATAGTTCATTTAATCTGTTGCTATTGTGACGTTGATATTACTGATATTGGCTACTCTTACTGTACGCGGTGTTTGTAGGTTCAAATATAGTATGATTATTATACATAATAAATAAATAAAAAAAATATATCTGCATTTTAAATATACCTACTCACTAAAAACAACTACATGAAGCAGTAGAGCAGATGCTGACACGGGCAAAATTATTTTATTTACAAATAATTTTAATTAAATCGTTTTTAAATACGTTACGACTATATAAAATAAATATAAGTTAAAATATTGCTTAAATTCATTAAAAAATTTACATAAATATAAAGCTTTAAAATATTTTCCAACAGATAGTTTTACTTTTAATAAAATACCAATATCGAAAACAGCTTACAAACGAAACCTGAAAATTCTCTACAGTAAAACTGAATAATTATTAACTCCCTTTATTATGAAACACGGAACAATAAGAGTAGTTTTAATTGAACTCGCGTTCCTATAAAAGCTATTATACAACATACAAACTAAAAAATGCAAATAACCTTTGTACAGTCATGTTTGTATTATGTTAAACTGTGCATCTAGATTACACTGTAATTTTTAGTTCACGAAATTTAAACGTAAGGTGGATGAGTAAATTTTGCAAAGTAATACATAGACACTCCATTGAAAATTGTAAAAATGTAAAATATTTATTGTTAAGTGCAAACTTCATATTTTTTTTATTAATAGACCGTTAATAGTGTATAAGTTACAATAGCTTAGTCCTTTAGAAGTAGAGAAGACATGTAGGTATATCTAAAACCTACTAATACAATTCTCTACTTTCTGTGCATTTCAGAAATACTATAATGGTATGAATAACGCGTCTTTTTCACTTCAAAGTGAATATATTTAATGAGTTAACAGTCGAATGGTATATCATTTATACATATCAAAATAAATTCTATTAAAAATAATTCTACAGCCAACAACCCAGGGCATTAAAACATGTTAAACGTAAAATTAAAAAAAAATAGTGCACTACAAATTTATATATGTTCAACTCGTATAATGAAAATTTAAAATTAAAGTAGAAGTCACCTTGACATGCTGTATACACGAGCAAGATGAGTGCTGAAAATACATTTTGTCTATAAACAAAAATATTTGTAAAACTTTAAACTTAGATAGTTAAAAACAAACAATAAACTTTAATTAAATTCTTGACACCGCACAGTGAACAATAATTCTCGGTCTTCAAGAACTTTGCAAATCCACTGGGACAAATTTATTTGAAAGTTTAGTTAGTACTTGTTTTTTGGCATTATTTAAAAAGTTCAGTAGAGCTTAGCACGTCAGAATTATTATATGCACAAACTAATACAACAACTAAATTCTAGAAAATTATATTTGAATTACTTTAAAATAAAGAAAAAAAAGAAAGAAAATGAGGCCAATCGTGGCGATGTGGCATAAGTGTGCGACTGTAAACGCGACTGGTTGTGGGCGTAGCGTAGATACCCTCTTTAGAGGCTTCCCAACTGCTATCAAATAGTAGAGGGAGCTACTTCTGCAGTAATTGCTTTAATACTTTTAGTCCGTTATACAAACTTTGGAGAAGTTAATGCAATAGCTTCCAAAAGGAATAAATAAGTATCTAAGGAGCTTGAGTTGTAGTATATGTATGTATGTACGAGAAATATATCTGAACGTAAGGAGAAAGAGAGAATACCTTTTTCCAAAGTTTTACCTATCGATGTATGTACGTATGTGTGATTGATGCTCCATTTATACAAACGAAGTCTGATGGGATATTTGTCCATACAAAGTGGCGACATGTGACCAAAGACGACAAATCAGTCTCGAGAGAGACGAGCATACAATCTTGGAAGAAAAATAGTAAAACTTGCGTTTGAGTATTTATTTTTCAAAAAAATATGCTAACGAAAAACATGATACACAAATACATTTTTCAAATATATTATGGAAATAAATTTGCAAATATTATATAATATATTTGTCAAATTACTACTACAAACATTTTTTTTGGTATAGTTCATATTGAAATATCAATTCGATCATCTCTTCATAAATAGCGAACTATAATAAGTTCTATATTAACACTTAGAAAAGAAATTTAGTGAATATTATATAATAGTTTTGCATATAGTTACTTGTTTGTTAAAAATATATTTTCTGTTCGTAAAACAAAATGATAAAAGCTCTACAAAGGAATTCTTAAGAACTCCTTTTGACTCCTTAACTCCTTTTGTTTACTTACAATCGTCTTTGCTTCTATACTTTTAAGTTTTGTGTTCTACACGACTGAAGAAATAAAGAAATATAAGATGTAAAAAAAATTCTTAAGAGTCATATCATATAGGAAAAAATCTAAAGAAGATTTTTATTTACTAAACTAATAATACAAATAGCGACATTAAACCCAAAATGTCGGTAGAACGAGATCATTTCTTATTTAATTTTTTTATCATATCTCAAAATCAGATATCTGCATTTTTCATACCGTGGTATGTAAAGATATTTCCTTCAACTCATTCGCTAATTTTTGAGACATTGCTTACTGAGTGTGTAACGTCGTGTTTACCAGAGAGGGGAAATGGAAATTATTTAAATATTGTCATTCGACTGAAGGAGGGTTGATGACGATATTTGACACTCACACCATCGCATTAACTTGAAGACACCTTAAGTAAGTGCATCATCATCATAATATAAACTGCATTACCTAATTAAAGGACTCTATAGTTTATTGTTCGCAATATTCGGACCACATTATAACATAATATTGTACGTAGAACGTGGTAATATGTGCGACATGTGAAATAAAATTAAATTGCGAAAATACCAACAACAATCAATATTCGATAGCGATAAAACAATTAAATTATTTGTAATTTAACTTTGTCACGATTAACTGAAAAACTAATATTAACAGAAAATCTGAAATGTTATTCACTTGACTTGCTTGAACAGAATGTCTAATAAACACAAATTTTCCTTTCGCATGATTTTCTGATACGTTTATTTTTTTTCATTTTGGTTCTATGGTTGTCTAAACCAATACTACGTTCGGTTCAATGGTCAAAGCCTCTGTCACTATACGACTAGTAAAAGAAGTAATGTCTAAAATTCATAAATTAATATGAATTCTTTACTTGTTCTGAAATGTAAAATATAAACAAAATAATTCAGTTGTGAAGTGAATAATTTTGTTTACATTTTACATATCATAACATTTCAGAATTCAATTATTCTATAAGCATAAACAACAACAGGTAGCTAAAGACAATCTACAGATTTCAGATTTAAAAAATTGTAATGTTAAAATAAGATAACGTAATCGCCATTTTTTTGCTGGAAGTAAAATCGTAGAGCTTCTTTGATAAAGTAAATCCCAAAAACTTCAGTGCACATGTTCTCGTATGCACACAAAGTGCTGCGCTCAATCAACTCTCAAAGAAACTAAAGAAGATGCGAAAGAGGCGAATTCAAAGAACCCGCGACTTTACCTTCCACTACCTGCCTATTGAATGTTTACTATAACAAAGTGGATTTTCAAACATATTTTCTTTGAATATGAGGATTATACTGGCTGTTTTCTACAGAAACTACTTGATTCCAAACTATTTGTTCTCCATTCGGGGGAATGAATTATTACTTATTAATATTTCATCCATTTCTTCACTTTAGTACTAAGGCATAAGCATAGCGTCCCGTCCGTGAGTCCCGCTACTTAACAAACAAAGGTGGAGAACGGAGTCTTAACACTAGGTCTGTGCCCTGTATCCTGCTGTGTGCGGAATACAGCGAGAAGTTAAAAAAAATACAACATGTTTTTACATATGAGGATAATATTTTATTTGAGGCCCCGAGAACCAACCAAGTCGGTTTCCAGGAGGCGCGGGTGCGAGTCCCGCTACGTTCAAATTTTTATACGTTTTCTAAATAAGTAACTAAAATTATTTTCTGCAAACGCTTAGTCACCACAGTAAATCGAGAAATAATTTATAATCCAATGCTGTATGATACATTTTTTTACAAACAAGCCGTGACGGACATGTTGTGTATTCCAAACATGAAGAGCATTTTATTACTAACAGCCTTTTAAACGCCGCGTCGTGATCGGACATTTCAGTTACCATTTAGTTTATTTTTCGATTGGAATTGCCAAAGTTGCAGCAACAAACAATAATATTTTATATTCTTATTTCATAAATTTTTATTATATTTATATTTGCATTTTTGACTTAACTATTTGTAAAAATATAAGATAAATTGTGAAAAGAATATCGTCACCAATCAAAGAACGGTTTGTGGCAATATCATATTATTAATATATTTTAGTTTATTTTCAATTTCGCATGTCAAATATTTCTATATCACTATGTAAATATGAAACACATGCTGACAGCGCGCGGTAGTGCGTAATGTTTAAATAGCTGAATAAAAAAAGCCTTAGAATCAAGTAGTCGTTAGCTTGATAGGTGCTTCCATTACCTGCAAGAGTTCACTAAACTTAAAAGTAGAGAAATGTAACTAGCTCATTTATTAAATTAAAATCAAATCATCAATCACCCTGCTATGTGCGGGATACAGCGTGAAGCTGATTTATTTATTTTATTAATTTAATTTAGTTTAGCTAACTATATTAGGTGGATTGTCAAATACATATCTTTTATATTTCTATCGCCGCCTAAGATGTGAATCATTTAAATTGGAGATGCCTAGAACGAGAGCACTTCCAATGGCAGTTTGTGTCAGACGAGTGTCCGACACGAGCAGCAGTACTTCGACAAAGTTCGACGAACGAGTTCTGGAGATTTTATGATGCCGTATAGTGGTAAAAGAATTATATCTGCAAATATTTTTCGCTTCTTTGAACACTCTTTTACAATGTTATCTATAATTGCATTTATTTTAAAAATCGGCAATCGTTGGAAAGCTAAACATTATACAAACATAGAGACAAGAAGTCGTTATGTATATCGGTGTCCATTTTCTCTTTTCTGTTCTATGAAGTTTCAGCTACCTTTATAACATATTGCAAAAATAAACAGTTAAAAAAATATGTTATAATGTTTTATTTAAATATGATGAACCTTTTAATGATAGAAACCTTAATTTTCTGCGACACAGAATATGAAAAAAATATAATATGAAAGTTAAATATACACGTCTCGCCACTTCAGAAATTTATGGGAATGTGGCGAAATTTTCAGCTAAGTTTTAAATTTAACGATTTTCATCGTAAGATTTAAAACTTAGCTGAAAAAAGTAGGTCAGAGAAGATGTGTAGCGTGAAATTTGCGTTATTAGTTCACAGCTCGGCTAATGTGAATATGATATATACATGGAACTATACAGATCTTTTTTGGAAAATACCTACTAATAATACTTATATTCTCGTATTTGTTACTCCAGCAACATTTTAAGATACTATTGGATCGAAATACACATGCTACACATTGAAATATTTTTGATAATCTCAGGAAAATATGAAGTAAAGATACAAAATATAAATTTTGAAATTCGACATGCGAAATTCTAGATATCAGAAGTAAAAATTAACATCGTTAAGCGCCCAGTGAAGTTAAAAAACTGACAATGCGTTATATTATACGAACCATTTCGATTTCCGGCTAGTGTTAAGATACTCCGCTACAAATTGTTCGTCAAATTCTAGAGGCATTGCATGATGAGTTGCGGAACTTAACGCCGCATTTTGCCTCGCCACCAGAGCGACCAGACCAGAGCTGAAAACGTTTATTTAACTATATAAGCTAGGAGAAATTTAGGAGAGTTGTCGAGGAGTTTGAGCACTCATAGCATTACTCGGGTAACGACGTCGAGGTCAAATGTACCGAAGTTAGCTTTCTTAAGTGTATTGCAAAGTTCATATAGCGTGCGCAATAAAGCTTTTGATATACATAGTACTATAATAACTATGTTTTATATTATTCCTTACTCATTTATGTTTTCTATGTAACTGTTTATAAGCTTAGATAACTTATGGTTTTGATGTATACAGTCAGCAATTGATAGAACAGGACAGAAATGGCGTCAGTAAGTGACATATAGGCATAGAATCAAACGCCTATATATGTGACAGTAATTGCTGAAGGCGGTAATTTCTTCTGCGTGATTTAAATTTCTGTATATCTGTGGGTTGAATGCTTTACGTATTATGTCAGTGGATTTACTTAAGAAAAACATTCCAGAAATATACAGAAATACTAATTAAATTAATTTTATAACATCAGTAATAATTTAAACGTAAAATAAGAAACATTAGGTATTAAACAAATTTAGATTAATAATAACTACCAAAGAGCGGTCAAAACCAATAACCTTATACATAATTAAATAGATCGAATAAACTAATTAAGTTTATATCACGGAATTAATAAACAGTATAATATGAAAATAGCATAATAATGTAGTCCTGTGTTCGCGTCAGCTGAATACGACCGCGACCGCAACGACAGGTCACATGCATGTTGATATCAAAACCTCAACTGTTTTAATTCTAGATATCGGTATAAAGTTTTATAATAAAATAGCAATCTATACTTATAATAAATCTGTAGAAAAGTCGTTTCTGTACATTAAAAATATTTAAAAAAAAAATAGCCAGGGTGTTAAAGGATAATTAACAGAATCCATTTCCAACATTTTTGGAATTTTTGTCTGTTTGTCTGTTTATGTGAACACGTATCACGTAAAAAGTACATAATAAATTTAAGCAACTTTTATACATAAAAATTACAAATAAATCAAGGTAGGTTTTAGTGTTTATTTCATTGTAATCGCTTCACTCTATCAAACGATATAAGTATTTAAGTTTTCAAGAAGTTAATATTTGAGATAGTAAAAATCGGTACCAGTAACGCTATCTATTGACAACACATAGTAGGTACTAACGAATCTTGATACTCTCTTCCATACGCGTAACGCTATCACTAATTGTGATGGGATCTTAATAGATGGCGCTGTGCGTAAAAGAAAATATAGTTTGGAAAGGTTAAATAATGTACTTAAAGTTTTAAAGATATTTATATTTGAAAAAAAAAAAAAATATTAAGAAATAAATTATTATATTGTTGAGTTATTATCTGCTTAACGTTAATTACGTCATGTAAGTGTAATCTATACTTATAATAAATTTAACATAAACATAGTAGTATTTTTCTAACAATGTTCGAATGGTTACAGTTCATTTGTAAGTCCAAAAGAATGACTTTAGAAACGTCTTATTTATTTGACTGTTGATAAATTTACGTATTTTTAAAGTACAATTGTTCATAGTACTAACTACAAAGTAAACTACTTTGAATTGTTGGTGAAGATTACCTTCGTAACAGTCTAGCTTAATTCGTAATTATTTAACACAGTGATAAAGAATGACTTAATATTCAAAGAAATATTTTGAATAGGTTCTTCAGTCCGTTCGTTCGTTTATGTTATTAATATTTTTTAAAGAAACGTATAAAAAAATAACTTTTGGAAGCAAAAACGTGCTTTCTACGTATATTCTGTATATCAATTATATATTTAACTAATAATATATGTTACTAATTTAAAAACTGTACAGGAGCTAGATAAGTTAGTTTGCAAATAATATCGTGAGTACTTATCCAAATCAATTAATTATTAGTTAAGGTTGTTTGTAATATCTATATTTCTTAAAAGAGTAATCATGTAATTCAAGCGGACAAAGCTGCGAATAAATAATAAAATTATCGTTGTAAAATAAAATACAATTTGTCAAGAACGACGTAAGCACATATACACCTATCAAAGAGAAACCGCCGCATACGCCTCATTCCGAAATCGAGCCGTAGCTTTTGGCGGCAAAGTTCAAAGTTCTAAAATCTAAAGGTTTTAGTAGTATTTTTGTAGTAATATGTGTTTACGTTATTGGTATCTAAGCGTAACTGCCTCACACGAAATATAGATATGATTAAACATCGTGAAATGAAAAAAAAAACCTACGTCTACACTGTTGCTTAAATTCTTTAGGTATGGAATTAAAATATTTTACCTATAAGTATGCTATTTCCGTAAAAGGAGCGCTGACGCGCTTCTCTTCTGTTCTTTGTTAAAGGCCAAAGTTGTGGCTGTAACGCGACGCGACTGGTGTGGGTCCGATCCCCACTTGGAGGATTGAATTATAATTTAATAATATTTTCATTTCGTTTAATAATATTTTAATTTCGCACATCAGTCACACATTATACGCAATATCTTAATACTTAACATAATCTCATAATCTTACGCATAATCTTTACCCTGCTAAAGGCGGGATAAAGCGTGGATCTGGTTGTAACTTTGTGTGAACCGATTAAAATAAAGTCCAGTCCAGTTGAGGCCAGTTGTGGCGCAGCGGCACGAAGTGTGTCTGTAAAACCGACTGGTTGTGGGTTCGATCCTGACTCGAGGAGATGAAATATTTACTTAAATTTATAATTCCATTTCTTCGCTCTGGTGTCGAGCGAACGAGAACACGAAAGAACGAGAACACGCAATGCCTCCAGAATTCGGCAGAAAGTGGGGAACGGAGTGTCTTAATACTAGGGTTCCTCTGCCTAACCTGCTGTGTGAGGGATACAGCGTGAAGCTGATTAAAATAAAACTAATATTAAATATTTAAGGGCAGATTTCCAAAATGCAAACAAAAAAGGATTTAAATTGGTTAAGCCGTTTCTGAGATTATCGTGAACAAATTCACAGACAAACTGACCAAGTTCTATTATAATGTTAATTGTAATATCTTCCATGTACAGACACCGATGAGTTAGGATTTTATTGTAAGTATCGATAAGTTGTGTTTTTATTTCAAAAATTCAATTGAAGATTCTCATGGGTACGAAAATGCGACCTAAAGTTTTAATATGAGAAATTTCTCATTAAAAATCTTCATTGCGTTGCAAACATACATTGTATACATAGGTATATCAAAACACGAACATAATTCAGTGTGTTAATTAAATAATTTTGTGGTTTAAGCGGGCGAAGCCGCGAGCGGGTCGCTAGTTATTAAATAAAATTGGAGGGAGAGACGATTGTAATTTAAATAATTGTTTTGAGGTACCAAACATACATACTTTTGACTTACTTGGATTTACAGATAGCCCAAACGATTTACTCCAGTTATTAATGATTTGTAGATTGGAGTTAATGTTGTCAATTGCTCTGGGTATGTCGTTAATAGGGGCAGTCTCATAAATCTGTAGATCGTCGGCGTAGAGGTGATAAGATGATCTTATGTGCTGAGTTAAAGTGTTAATGAAAATGGAAAACAGTAACGGAGATAGTACACCCCCTTGCGGAACGCCAGCCGAGATGTTACATTGGGAAGATTGCTTTCCGTCAAATTTAATGCGTTGAGTGCATCCATGAAGGTATGAGTAAAACCATTCAGTAGTTTTTGGTGAAAAGTTAATGGATCGTAAAATGCCTAAGAGGATATCAGAATCTACTGTGTTGAAAGCGTTAGAAAAATCCAGCAAAGCTAGTATAGTAACTTGCTGGTTATCAACACCATATCTTATATCCTCACATACCTTGTTGAGTGCCGTTACTGTGCTGTGACCAGGGCGAAAACCCGACTGGAAAGAGGACAGGATATTGTTATTATGTAAATACGTGTATAATTGCTCGTGTACTATACGCTCTAAGACTTTAGAAAGGAAGGGTAGTCTGGAAATTGGACGATAGTTTGAGAAGGATGTAGGGTTGGATATTTTTGGGATAGGGATAACTAGTGCATGTCGCCAAGCATCAGGGAATTCACTGGCGGAAAGGGAGCAATTAAAAATATGACACAAAATAGGAAGAACGGGATTAAGAGTAAGCAAAATCATATGTCGACTTATGTTATCGCTGCCAGTAGAATCAGACTTGATGGCTAACACATAAAAATTAAAAATTAAAGAAAAAAAACCTTTCTTAAGAACAAGCTTTTACTATTTGTTTATAAAATGAACTAAAAAGTTAAAAATAAATGAACTCTAAGATAATAAGAAACATAACACTTAATAAATAATAAATGCGTGTTAAATTTTGATGGTATAATAAAGAACATTCAGCACCTTCTTTTCCTCTCGCTATCAAAACGAAACACGTTTTTATTGTTCTTGAATAAATTACCACCTTATAATTAATTGAATAATATATGTGTGTACTGTAGAAATAAATTAAACCTCTTACCATGATAAATAAAATAGAATGAAGTTTATTCCTGTTTAAAGGCTCACTAAGCGCGCTGTCGGAATGCAAAGAGATCAACAGCTTCTTGTAATTAGTTGAGATTTAATATTGTTTGTTAGTTTACGTCAAGTTCTACTGGATTTGTATGATATTCATTATATTACTTTGTCATGGGACTTAGGTAGTAGTTTGAAATACACTGAAGATAAACCGCCTTATTCATAAAAAAACGCTTACAGAACGTTTAAAACGTTTATTAGTTAAAATGCTCTTTAAGCTGCAACGATGATGCAAGCAAGCATATACTATTATTTGTTTACATAGTATTCTGTGCCCCTCGTTTGTTTTATTTTAAATATTATTGTAAAATAGCATCAGAATCGAAAATTGTAAAGAGTAAAAAATGCAAAGTAGTGAGAATTGGTTGGAGGATGATAAAGTTGGTTTTACTGATACAGTTGATTGGACCACGTAAGTTTTGTTTTGGAGATATTCATACGCCTATTATACTTCAATGCTTATACTTTTATCCCATAGATGATCTTGAAAGAATTGGTGAGAGAGAGGGTTTTCAATTATTGAAAATAAAGAGCGAAAAGGTGGCCGCTTGGCAGGATTTACACTATAGCTACTTAATGAAATAAATATGAATAATATATTTAAGTATTTCGTGTATATAGTTACTTATTTTAACAATGCAATTAATTTTTTAGTTCACACTCAGAACTGCTATAAATTAAAGCCCAAAGGGTATATTATAAAAATGAAAAATATCTGAAGAAGTACAAGTACATTGAAAGGAAGCAGATGTTAAAAACAGGTAGTGGCCCACCACCTACTGCAGTACCAGCAAATAATGACGGTGGACTGGTGTGGCTCCCTTATGAGTTCATGGTAGACTCAAATTAATTTGAATCAGATAATCATTTACATATAAAAATATGAATATTTGGTCAATTAGTATTTTATTTTGAGTAAAGAAATATTTATGTACTTATATTAATTTTTGTTTCAGTATATAACAAAATATGATATAGGAATATTACAGGAGAAAAAACCACAAAAAACAGAAAAAGAAATTTTGTGTTTTATATTAAAGATGTATTGAAATGATGCACACAAATACTGTCCCGTCCTATCTTATTTTATGTGTTTTATTCATAAGGTAAATTTAAGTTATTCATAACGTAAGGGTAAGACATGTAAAACATAATTAATTCTGCTGCAAGAATAAAATAACTTCAAATACCACAATACGCAGAAATAAATTTTAATTTAATTATTTAAGATTTTGTAGCCAAGCCCTTCTGTACAATCAATACAAAGTAACACATCAACAATTTTTCCACCTAAGTGTGGAATAACACTTTAAAAATGTCAAAAACAAATAATTTGTTGTTATATTTATCCACAAGTTATTCTACTACAAAAGTCTTATTAGCCTTAATTTGTTTTGCATCATAATACATTTAGTAAGTTACACTACCTAAACAATGAACAGAAAGTAATTCTGATTATAGTTTTTAGATACTAGCACTTGTACACACCCTCCATACCACACCAGCAAATAAGAAACTGTAGATTAAAAAATAAACATGTATGTTGAATGAATTAAATTTTATTAATCTTTAAAAATAAAATTCATAGAAATGTATATTTTCTTTTTATTAACTAACTACTCACAAAATTTTTTCCTAAAAAAATTGTAAAACAGCATATATGCATTTATACTACCCCTAAGACTGTTCATTATTTACATATGTGACTCCAATGCATTTTTCCACATTATTTCTGTTTGCCATATGTGCTTCATTATATTTTTTTTCACTTCGGTTTTGAGGGTTCAGAATAGGACCAACTAAATTCTGTCATAACATGCTCTTCTTTAGAAAAACTACTGGGCATTTTAATAAAATAAGCTGAGTATCGAGCAAGTGCACATGCATTTCGGGCACAGATCCGGCTAGTGGTTGCTTGAGACAACCCATGGTGTTCTTCAGCATCCTCTTGATACTGTAAGGAAAAAAGATAATTTAGTAAGTACTTGTACACGAATACGTGTCACTTTATGAGTACGTGTTGTACGAATAGTATATTCAAGTCATGTAAAATAAAAATACTTACCTCTCGACTACCCCATCATCTTCAAACAGCTATTACTTTGATTTCATGTGAGGTACCAGAACCTCTAAAATCTAATTAGAGATCATCACACACCAAGTTTATTATAAAATTCGCAGTAGATTTCGTCGTTCAAGGAAAATGGACTATCCCTGCTTTTATACATCCTTCTAAGATGCGAATTGATGTGTTTTCAATTCCTACAATCGTTTCTAATGCATCTATGTTTTATAAAGCTTCAATTTTAATCACAAAAGTGGCAAATTAACACAACTTGATTTTTTTTTTTTTTTTAATCTGTTTTTATTTAGGGACTTTTTAAGTAAATAAAAAACAAAAATGTCAGTCCCATCGTTCCCTTAAAACGAGCTAAAAATACATAATACTAACAGAAAATTGCTAAAGTAAATTATACACTATTTAATCTTAAACTTATATAACCATTTAGCTTCAGCAGAATTTGGTTTAGATAACAAACATTGAAAGATACCTAAATCCATTAAATTTAAATTAAAACGACAACACAATTTTCGACGAGCCTCAACATTCAGAACACATTCCCCCAAGAAATGTTGTACGTCTTCATCTATTCCACACAATTCACATTT
>JAATLQ010025689.1:9495-26281 GCA_013421005.1 Heliconius erato x Heliconius himera
ACATAGTTGTAAAGTTCTCAATTTACATGTTTCCTTTTTGAGAATATTCTAAGAGATTCGCCCATATCATGAAAATAGTATTATATATAAACATAAAATTAAGAATAAAACGGTCCGAGCATACATATTATATTAGTATCCCAAATATACATTTTTATAAGGGAAAAATAAATACACGGTGTTCCCTTCGGAGCGTACACCCGCGGTGACAATTGACTTGGACAGGTTTCCCAGTACTTCGTATGGGGGAAAACCAGGTGATTGAACACTTCCTACATAACTACATATGTCGGCGTTCTTTAAAACTACTGTATAAAAAATATGACTATTATAAATCGATGTTATTTTGATTTTTATGCGTGTTTGTAAGGCAATAGTTTTAGTTACTGAAATATATTTATAAAGTAAGGCTATTGAAAAAATTATTGTGTTGTACATGTATATATGTAAATAATTGTTTATTTGCATGGCATTTAACCATAATAAAGATGAGCATCGTCCGACATTCTCGGCATGAGGCGCGAGTCCCGAAGTGTGTCAACGCAACTATCGCGCGGCGATAAGGTGTCGCGTCTGCCACGTGCGGCCTCCTCAGGTCCTCACTCTCGACCCCGACTCCACGCTCCACGCTCCGCTAACCTTGCTAACGACTGGGTTATTATTAACTAGCGACCCGCCCGCGGCTTCGCCCGCTTAAACTACATATGATTATTGATTTCATAAACAGAATTGACTGACAACTTTAATGATTTCTAATATGTTTTTTTATTACTTTAATCTGTAATCTTCTAATATGATTTTTTTACTACATTATCGTATTTTCCATAAGGATTTTTGATTGTTTTGAATTAAAAAATACGACCAATGTTGATATTTGATATTTATAACAATATACATAAAGCTAATTATTTATTATCCGTATATATTTTTGTTTATCTATGTTACGTACATCTCATCACAATTTTAAAACTTTGTTAAATGTGCTGAGGTCAGTGAAAGACTTAATTTACTCCTTTGGAAATAGCCTTTAATGTTAAATTATTGATTTGAAGGATTCATGATGTTCTTTGTAAAATAATTGTAATAATTGCAAATTAACCCCTGCACAGTTTTTAAATTAGTTACACATATTATTAGCAAAATGTACAATTGGTAAATATGTAGTTATTGAAGAGTATACGTAGAAAGGATGTTTTTTAGGTGATTTTATATAGATATTTTTCAAACGAACGAACTGAAGAATTTATGCATTTACTTGATATTTCTTTGAAGATCAAGTTGTTCTTTATCTCTGTGTTCAATCAATTACGACTTAAACTTAACTATTATGATTTATGAAGGTAACATTCACCAACAATGCCGATTTTATGTTAAATTGCGCTCCCGCTTTAAGGCAATTTATTATATTTTCTTTATTATGAAATTATGTCGAAATAATGCATGTTTATTAAACCACAAAATTATATTAAAAAAAATTAACTCACAAAATGATATTGAACTATGATAGATAAGTACTTACATTTAACATTAGTTTTACATCGTCGTCGTCGCATTTTCCTTTTATTACCACAAATTTTTATCATAAGTAATATTAAAAACTCAACATTTGTTTGAAATGTCTTAAAATAATGTGTGTTTTGATAATACACGCAAATACTGACACACAATAGTTTCACATTTAAGAAAAATACTCAGTAATCACATATCACATTCATCACGATTTTCGAAATCCGATTAAGGATAAAATTAATATTAAACAACATCCAAATAATTTAAAACGCGCAATGTTTCTGTTCAAAATTCTGTTCTTACACAGCTAATTAAAAACATTGTAATAGTTGCCATTAATTAAAATACTTTTATTTTTTTTATTAATATTTTCATTTATATTTGTTTAATTATTTTGATAGAAAATCGTATAAAAACTAAATAGAAACGAGTCTTATTATATTACACGGGAACCTACGTAAACTCAATATGAAATAAATTATTATTTAGTAATTATTTGTAAATAATATTGAGGCCAGTCGTGGCGCAGGGGCACAAAGTGTGACTGTAAATCGACTGGTTGTGGGTTCGATCCCCACTTGAGGAGATGAAATATTTATGTAGCGTATTTCTCATATGCAATAGTAATTGTATCGGATTATAGCTGAATGCTATTTACTAAACCATATAAATACCACGGGTTATGGGCCCAGACCACGTCGTAATAATAAAAAATTAAGAAGATTGCATCAATCGTACAAAATTAGAAATACCGGCGAGATTAAAACAGCGTTACGTCACGCGCCACGCGGTCGGCGTTGGTATTGGAGGTTAAGTTGCCGGGAAAGAATAAAAAAGAAAAACAAGCAAAAAAATAATCACGATGGAAGGAAACAGCACAATAATAAAACTGGAAGGGGTAAAAATATTGGAATGCTTGGAAGTTCCAATCCATAACACTACTACGGGGTGAAATTGTGTCATCATCATCTGCATTTATTAAAAAGAAATGCTAAAAATAAAAGAAACATTAAATGTTGCAAGTCTAATAAAATGGGTCATTGTCAAGCTGAATATATTATGTGGACATAAAATAAATGAGTGTTGGTTTAAAAAGGGAGAATTAAAAAAAAGCATTTGTAGTGCAACAAAAATTAAGTAAAATAAAACAGTCAAAACGGCTAGTGGATATAGATGAGAGTGAACACATGTGTTATGACAAAAACTTATTTTCAACTTTTACACCAGTATCAAATAAATCAATAACTTTAGGGATTGGTAGTGAAATAAGTGTCATTGGTTGTGAATATGTGTCGCTAGAAGTATTATAGCACACCATTTGCTCTTTAATAGCAGTGATACAAAATCAATTAAAACTTGTGAGTTAATACATGCCGTCGGTCACAACAAATCACACACAGGAAGTATCTATTGGAGGCTCAACTTATTTTTTTAATATTAAAAGATGATTATTCACACTGTAGAACAGTATACTTTATTAAAAAGTAGGATGAAGTTATAAGGTGCATTAAAGATTTTATTAACAAAGCGGAAAATGTTATAGGAAATAAAATAATAAATTTTAGAAATGACAATGGCTTTGAATTTATAAATAAAGATTTGTTAAATTTATTCTTAGAACATGGTATAGTACACCAGACCTCTATACCATACACACCACAACAGGATGGCAAAGCGGAAAATATGAGAACTCTAACAGAAGCAGCAAGGTTTATGCTGTGTACCAAGAAAAAATCTCAAATAAGTTATAGACTGAAGCAGTGAATATAGCAGCATATGCATTAAACAAATAAATAAAAATATTGTTTATTATTTATTTTATTTTTTTTTTAATTCTTATTATTAATTTTTTTATAAAATTATTGTTTGTAATAATTAACATTTTTATTCATAGCTATTATGTGAAAAAAGACAATAAAAAATTACTGACTTGACTTGTAATCGTAACTTTTTAAGTAATGAGTAGTGTCAACAGAGTCAAATGATTATTTTATTATTTTTTCTTTTAGTAATTATTACTATAAACATAATTATTAAATCTTAAATGAAAACTAGTATTCAGATTTTGAGGCAAAATAATAATTTTTTTAAAGAATCAGAATTGGTTTTTGATTTAATCAAACAGTAATTGATATATCTAAGCATTTACATGTTTTACCCTTAACGGAAATAGTAATGAAAATTTTATAACATATATCTTGATTGAAATTGACAGTTTTAATAAGTGGTACTTGTAGTTTCATGGATTTAGGGACATGGTATCGAATAGAAAGTGTCGATACTGTACTCATGAGTAGTATCGAAAAAAAAGTATCGTACTCGTAAAAGTATCGATACTTCGAAGTATCGAGTACTTTTCTTAGAGTCCTAGACGTCAACGTCAGTTAGTAAAGTCTTTGTAAAAAAATAACAAAAAATATTTTTTAAGCCACTTACTCATAAAAGTATCCATACAAAAGTATCGAGTACTTTCTTAAAAACGCTAGTGCTCATGCGTTAGAACATCAAAGTCAGTCAGTAAGTAAGTAACAAAAAATAAAAAAATATATAAATCCCATTCCTCTTCCTTACAATCGTTTAATAAAAAAAAACATTTGAGCCGTTTCGGTGATAGACTCTTTCGGGATTTTTTTTAGAGTATCTACCTACTACTACCTAGGTAGGTAGGTAGGTACTCTAAAAAAATATTATAATTTTTATCAAATAGTAATTAGAGAATAATTTAGAATGTTAAAAATATTCTCTAATTACGATTCACGATCCTCGTATACAGAGGATTCAAAAGGAAAAGTGCGTGTTTGTGAGATGTTGCTATCATAAGTATGAGTCTAAAGGCCAAGTAAGTTGGATAATTTATTCGATACGATACCAATTAAAAAGTACTTGATCAGTACAAGTATCGGGTACAAAAGTATCCGAAAGTAGTACTCGATACCACAAAGTATCGATATCACACGACATTTTTAATAAAAATATAATTCAGGCGTTAAAACACATTAGATGTCCCAATACTTTTTAACAAACAACTGTAAAAATAATAATTTTAAAAGCGAGTGTACGCGACTAAATATCGATGATGTGTCCCTGTTGACATCGATGTTAAAATATCGATATTTGAACTGCTAACATCGATGTTCATCGAAAATCGATGATCATCGGGCATTCCTAAACTAAAGTATCTGTCGGCTACAAAAGTATCGGTAATATAACGTGACTATCGGCTTGTCTTTGTTAAATTATTTCGTCTTTTAGTTAGTGTTTTTTATTTTAAAATGGCGTATTCTCCTTTTACTTCTACGGAGTGTATGTAAAATATACAAAAGTTCAGGCTTTATTACTACGAGACAGGCCTATCAGAGTAGCATATTGCCAATGGCTGCTAGAAAATGTCAACATCGACTCAGATTTTGTATTAAACATTTTATGGACTGACGATAGCACTTTCACTCGCAATGGCATTTGGAATTTGGAAAATTTAAGATATTGGAGTAAACAAAGGAGACTGAAACTTTTGAGCCAAAACGTAAAGAATTGAGATGTGGTTTATTTTTTTTTTATTTTACTACTAATTTCATTTTTTATTATTAATTTATTTTTATTACAATTTTTTTTTAAATAACAAATAATAAATTAATTGACAAAGTGGAAGTGGAAAAAAATGAAAAAGATACGTTTTAGATACTTAATCGATTAAAATTAATCATATTTTAAATGAGAGATGTGACAGCTGATTGACAATGACAACTTGTCTAATGGTTTTTTGCTTCACTCATTACATTCGTGTCGACGCGTTTTGAGTGCTTTCCCGTTTGTTTGATATTTTCAACGACTACTGCTTTTTTTTTCTCGGATTTCGACTCTGCCTACTTTGTACGACCCCCGCTTCCCCACTGGACTCCGAAATCTTTTCGATCTTGCGACCGCCACGCTATGGATATGAATCGCTGTGTGAATTGTGGGATAGCTAATGGACACTGCAATACCCTAGTCCGACGACCTTTACATGATGAAAACCACCACCACCTGGTTACTTAGAGGTATGATATAATCCTGACATATAAGCAGGAAAACATATTTCCGTTACATTTTAGTTGACAGCTCTCGTAGAGGAAGGGAAGCTATTGCTATGAAATACTGCAATTGTATTGTAGGGAGACTAATGGTAGGCTGCTGTGCTCATTTTATGAGTATTATATGGTACCTTAGTTGAGCTAGGTACCAAAATAATTTAGTTCCACCTGCACACTTCTTAGACGACATTTAAATAATAATAGAAGAAGAATAAAATATTAAAATGTTTTATTTACAAATAATAAACATTAATTCTTAAATAACTCAGTAATCACGTATTTTATACAAGTTGGTTTATACAAGTTGGAGGCCAGTCGTGGCGCAACGGCACGAAGAGTGATTGTAAAACTGACTGGCTGTGGGTTCGATCCCCACTCGAGGAGATGAAATATTTACTTCAATTTATATTTCCATTTCTTCGCTCTGGTGTCGAGGCTAAGCGGGGCGTTGAGTTCTGCCACTCAACACGCAACGCCTCCAGAATTCGGCAGAAAGTGGGAAACGGAGTGTCTTAACACTAGGTTCCCTCTGCCTACCCTGCTGTGTGCGGGATACAGCGTGAAGCTGATTTGATTTGATTTATACAAGTTGATGTTCAAGAAATTGTGCTGCGAACTTAACCTCACTTTTATCAAATCTCTAATAACTCAGCTCTCAGAATGCCAAAATTTATATAGTTTTCAGGGAGGGAATGATGTACCTAAATCTATTAAATTATACCATTTTCATCTCTTTACATTCTGGGCCAAAAAATGTATAGAATAGTTTCAGTCTCCTTTACATCTAAGTCAAGAAGCTAATCATCAATACAGATTTGCTGTCAATGTATGGGCTGCAATTCATCGAAATGAAATATTAGGGCCTGTTTATATTGACGGCAATTTAAATACTATGAAATTTTTTGAAATCATACGCGGCCCCGTAACAGAATATGTCGACCAGATCCCCCTAGACGTATATCGTAAGATGAGGTTTCAGTTAGATGGAGCACCCGCACACTCTGTAGCGCTTGCTGGAAACACGCTCGCGAACATATTTGGAGAACAATGGATCGGAAGGTATGGACCTCAGCAGTGGCTTGCCCGTTCCCCAGACCTCACGCCTTGATTTTTTTTGTGGGGGCAAGTAAAAAATGAAGTTTATGCGTCAGAAATCCATACAGAAGACGAGCTCCGGCAAAGAATCACGCGCACTTTTGATAAAATTAAAGACTTAATCGTGCAGGAGGATACCGAGTAAAGTAAGACATTATTTGTTACGCAGATGCAATTTATGTATTCATAAGCATAAATGTGTGCGTATGTGTGCGTGTTTATAATATTCTATACAAATGGCGTTTTATTTTAAAACAATAATTTTATTATTTATTTTGTTTGAAAAAATAACTTTCATTTATGGGAATTTATTTTTTTCTGAATTATATTATTAGGCTTTTAGAGTAGTTAAATCTGTGGTTTCATTTAAAGTGGTGCTTACACTTCCATCCTGTATATAGAGATTATGTTATTATTAATTACATAATTATATTATTAACATATGCTATTCAAAAACAACCAACCCGACAATCATACAAACTTTCGTATAGTTTCATTAATTTCATTTTTAGTGACCATGAATTTAGGGTTCCGTACCTATCCTATCCTATAGGTATCCGTACATATAAGCATACTTTTCTTTATTTCCTGAATTGAAAAAAATGTAACAAATGTACTTGACAATAGATAAAATAGATACATGAGATTCAAATGATTGATAATGTAAATGAAATTAATAATTACTACGAAAATTGCAAATACGGAAGTGAATTTAATTTTATCAGATAAAAATAAAGCAATTAAAAATAAAATATAAAGTTACAATTTATCTATAGTACCTGCACACCATCACACGTCACGTCTACACAGCGCAATAGACAGTGCGTTTGCCCAAATTACATACTAGACAACACAAATGATGGTAATTTGATGGTAATAATAAATACTTACATATTATATATTATAAATTCGAAAGTAACTCCGTCTGTCTGTCTGCGACGCAACCACGGCCAAACCGCTGATTCCATTATGATAAAACTTCATATAGATATACTTGAAAATCTCGGGATAGACGGATTACGTTTTTTTGGTTTTTTGAGGAATTTTGTTATTTTAAGAATAAGGTCGCCGAAAATGGCCTTATTGAACGCTTACATGGCGTGCGGCGGCTCAACCTTATGAGCACACAAAAACAGTGTTCAACAAAAATATTATCCTTTGAACTATAAAAAAGTCCCCGATTGTATATGTTTAACTCGGAAGATTGGGCCACAGTTACCATTTTAATATATTTAATTTAAAATTAATGTAATTTTGATGGAAATAGTTCTTACATTACATCAATATAATAAATTCCTTATAAGATATCATAGATTCAAAATCACCCAGCTCACGAGCCACGCGGTGTGTGTAGTAACAGATAGTTGATGGTTGTGTCAATTTTCATACATTTTCAGTCTACTACTAAAGATTTTGTAGTTATAGCTGTTGTTTGTAATTAATTTATATTTTTGTAGAGAGATACTTAATCTTTATATGAAATTTTATTCCAATCGGACAGAGAGACAGACAGATAGAGTTACTTTCGAATTTGTAATATAGGTATAGATAATGTGAGAAGACACATCTTTATATGATAAATGTCACAAAGAAAATTTATTAATATTATCAGTAAACAACTCAACAGACCAAGTAACGAAAAATTATAAAATTTATTCATCATTTGGACCATGATGCATATAATTACTAAACAAATGTAAATAAGATATTTAACTTATTAATTTATGTTTTTTTATAATTCCTTTGCTCATGTTAATCTTGCATTATCTTTAACTACCACCTTGTGGCCAATTCCCAATAGTATCTGAATAGTGGATGTTGGCTATTGCATTCCATTAAAAATAATTACAATATTTGATGTCCCCTTGACAGTGTTCTGGAAGAGTATGGTATATCTTTATTGACTTACAGTGAACCGCGCGAGGCGCTTCTTCCATGATCGGAGACCAGATTCCCACACGAGATAGAGCACCTCACGGTCAAAGTTTACATCCCAGCCGTCATGCGTGATCGCAAATGAGAATGCGACTGCAGAGTGCGCTTCCGCCATGTTCGCTTACCACCTGCAACTAAACTTAACATTACATACCTATCTATTAACTAAATAAGTATTCGCATTGCAAATGAACTTCAGTTTGTTTTCTTAAAATTTATTATCAATGTAATTCAAATGTTACATGTTTAATTTTGACAATACTGTATATAAACAACGATTAAACGTATGTTGTATGGTGTACAATGAAAATGAGCATCCATCCATTGAAATATTAAAATAAATTAAAGAGTAACACTATACAATCATTTCATTTTATTTATTTAAATGTTGAAGATATATTTAAATTTATATTTCCATTTCTTCACTGCCTTCACTATTGAGTAACCTAATGTCAAGACACACCATTCCATCTGCCTACTCTGTTGTGTGTGGAATACAGTGTGAAGGTGATTTTTAAATGTTGAATATAAATAAATACTTAATTTTATTTAATATGGTTCAAAAATATGCCAAAATAGAGTTATTAAACTACTATCAAACACTATCTTTATCTTATAGAAAAGCTAATTTATTTCAAAAACATATTATTGTATGTGCTTATCACTTTTAGTTAATATATATTTTGTAATTTATCAAAAGTATATTTTAATTGAAATTATAAAGCATTAGGGAAAAGAATTAAAACAATTACATATAAGTATGAGACTTCTTTTATAACATCAGTATACAGCGGCCTTGCAGATAACAACAACCAGTAGGAAGCGACAAATTAAAGAGATGAGATGTTTCAAATCTGTTATGTACAAAGTTCTCTACTTGCTATTAAACTTATCGGTAATCAAAATCATAAGCAAAAAACATATCAAGATTATCTAATGAGCCTTGTACAAGCACTTATTGAAATTATATAGATTGATATTTGTGAATTCACAATATATATATTTTAACAAAGTTTAAAAAATAAAATTTAGCAGTTGGCACTGTGAACATAACTAATTACAATACATTTTCAGTGAACAGCTTTTTACAGAATTCCAAAAACATTCGCATAGTGAACGCACACAGTCGCAACGGCGCACGCACACGCACACGCACACGCACACCGCCAGGCGGTGTCAAAGTCTAATCCGAGAGCGCGAGTGGCGAGAGGCGACAGCGTTCTACATATTATGTAGTATGTACGTGGACCGATGTATCCAACTACTCCACTACTCGACTGCTCGGTTATAAAAAGATATTATTGAAAATATCTTACGTTACAGGTGTTCTATTGTATTCATTAAAATGCATCATCCATATAAATAACGGACATTTCGCTTAATTAGAAAACTTACAAATAACAATAAAGTAAATTAAGTTTCGTACGTAATAAAAACGACTAATTACATAGTTATTATATAGTTATTTAGGAAGTCATTACTACTAACCTGTATTTGGTGATGTAGATTTTATACCAACTATGGACACTCAGAGCGAGAAATAGTTACGTGGGTACTGAAATAACAGTACCTAGTTGGTTATTATTTATACACCTGTTACCGACATACTTCTACTATTTTCACTTCTACTTGGATTCAACGAAAACGATTGCAGTAAAATAGTTTGACACGGGAGTCGAGACAGTGTAACACTAGAGGAGTACGTCGAAAGTGTCGTATCGGCCGTCGGCCGTCGGCGTTCCGTGACAGTACAGAGTACAGACAGTAGCGGCGAGCGCGCTCCGTTCTACAATCCAGTCCACTAAACATAGCTTCACAAGTTCACCAAGCACCGCGCCGGTGTTGCTGCTCTAAAATAATTGTTGTTACAATTACAATACATTCATTATACAAGCTTGTCGAAACCATCTACACGCTCACGAAGTACGTCTGAGATCAACTTTTGAAATTTAAACACTAAACGTAAATCCTTGGCTAGATGACTTTCTTCGCAACTTTTGCAATTTTTGAAATAAGCACATCTCGTTTGCGCGAGTTCCGGGGAAGTGGCGCAATAGATTATTGTACTTGCACCTTGTTTCTAAAATAAAATATTATTATTTATAAGCAATTATTGCATTTCAAATTGGTTATGTTCTTATTAAACTTACAATGCTCTTGGAAAACGGTGACATTATCGTATATAGCGCCTCATATGGCCACCAGTTCTGGCACAATCCAGTTTTAATGAAAGAACCAGGGTGAGCACAAAATATTGATTTACGTGAGCCTTTCCATTGACAATTCAAATAATGCATTAGTAATATACCACAGAACTTAGATATATTGTACGACTTGATAGAAGTATATTTGCTTTGAGGTAATGAAAAGTCGTCCAACAGAGGGCGAGGTGAAAGCAATTTAAGATGTCTGTAATGCAGATGATGGGTTAGTTTATAATATTCGTATTAAGGTATGATCAAATCAATAGACATGAATCTTTATATAAAATAAAATGCTACGAAATGTATAAGATCAAAGTTTTGCCAACGGGTGATATAGATATTTTCACGTTTAGAAATTACTTAAATATATAGGGTTCTCAAAAAAACATTATTTTTAAGGCAGTTACTTGTTTAAATTACATAAAACTTAGAACCTGTGTGACTCCGAAGAGGTAATCACAACACGTGCGTCGGAAGCAAGAATGTCTCTAATACATTGTAGTAAATAATATTGACTCAAAAAATTTACTTGAAAAATTGTTTCGAGTCCGTCCTCAGTCAAAGTCCAAGGAATTCCAAAAATTGCAGCGTTTAAAATTACTATATCAATTTTTCTGAAAAGAGAACAAAACTGAATTTATGGTGTATTGTTATAAATATACATATGTAATAATGATGATTTCAACGATTAATAAATTTATTTACATTGTGGTTTATGTTCTGAGTGACGAAAGTTGGTAAATGTTATAATAATTATTAACGAAAACTTCTATTTACTTTTGTTCTTTGATTATGTTGTCAGCACAACGCCTCACAGATGCCAGTGACCCTAGATTGAGTTCATATGGAGTCACAAGGTCTATGTTGGTACAAACATTGTTGGCGACTCGATTAGCTTTGTACATATTGCGACAAGCCATGACCACTTTGCAGTCTCGTGTGTTCAAACATCGAGTAATTTCTGTTCCAATACCGCCACTAGCACCGGTTACTAAGCAAGTTTTACCCGCTAGGTTTAAATCTTTCACCAACTGTAGAACAGGTAGTTAGTTTCTTTGTTTTATTTAAACAATATATTATTAAAAATCAATATATCATAAAAATTATACCATAAATAAAATTCTAATATTATTAGTATATCGAACAGGTTCAATTAGAAGTTAGGACACTTGTTTACCGTTTCAGCGGGAGGACCGAGCAAAAACCGATAATCAGTAATAAGTCGAACAAATTGTTCCAATATGTTTACTTTATTTTCTTTCCATACAATTTCACTAGTATTTCTTTTACTTAAAATTAAATTAAACAAATTCCTGTAACTACAACAAACATTCACATTTTTATTTTATGTATCTGCTCCTTCGATTATAGCGAAGCATATAAACAATAATAAACTTACCAAAAATTAAAACGTTTATTAATTACTACAAATAACATGTCTACACATAAATAATATGTTAAGCAACTATATTACATACGTATATATTTATTTATATATGTATCTCAAATCCCATTTTTATCACATTCTAAAAAGTAAAGAAAAAAGAACAATGTCTTTATGTTTCTTTGTTTAAAATTTTAACCAGCCAGTACGAGTCAATGATTTGTGACGACTATTAATTTCACAAACATTTATTTTTATAGATTTATTTTTATTTATTATAGATTTTGATAGATCTCTTTCAAAAATTATCACATTTTAAACATTTTGATTCACAAAATATAAAACATATAAAACATTCGAGTATGTTAAAGGTCAATAATGTACAATAATATTTTTATTTACCTACCGTACGCTGTTTGTACAAGCTAATTTTTTACCGTAGTACTTTTTAAAGAAAGCAACACTAATCTAATCTTGTGCCTGTAATTATTATATTTATAATCTTAAGTATATCATATATTTAATTTAAATATAATTCAATCATTATTTTCTGATATCTGCTTAGATATCAGAAAATAATAATTTAATTATATTAAAATTTACATTAATTGAAATTTACTTTACTCGTATATATGTTACTAGAGGGCGCGCGCGGCTTCGCCCGCTTATTAGGAGTGAATTCTAAAAAAACCACGAAACACGTGTTTAATAAATATTTTTAACAGTCTGAATTTAATTTTTTATATAAACTTTCAACCCCTTATTTGAACCCTTCTGGGGTGAATTCTTAAAAACCATGAAACACGTGTTCAATGAAATATTTTTAAGAGTCTGAATTTCAAATTTTATAAAAATCGGTACAGTTTAAATTTTTTTTCCATACAAACTTTCAACCCCTATTTCATGCCTTTAGGGTTAATTTTTTTCAAATTCCCTTCTTAGTGGATGTCCAGAATATGAAAATAAACATCTGCCCAAATTTCACGTTTCTACCATCAGCAGTTACGGCTCTGCGTGCGTCTTACCTCAGTCAGTCAGCACAAGTCCTTTTATATATATAGATATTATTCGTTGTTAGTATCCAACACTAGTCACAAATTTGTCAGTTTGACAAGTGCCCCGTGTGGTGCGATCAAACTCTTGTCTTTTTAACTTAAAGCAATAATAACTTTAACATAGTTTTAAGATTTTTCTTATTTAATGACACTAGTAGTTTGTTAAATATATTATATCGTTAATGTGGAATTATTAAACAGTAAAACTTCCGTTATGATGGCTGGTTCAGCTTTAAGAAGGCTAATGGCCGAGTACAAACGTAAGTTCTGTTTACATATTATTAACCAGCAAAATTTTAAAATGTCTTTCTTAAGTATTAAATACCGAGCACCGTACAATACAAAAAGTATTGGAGAATTATATTTAGATAATGTTTCTTATATTTAACGTAATTTATTATTAATATGGTAATTGTTAATGTTCTTTCTTAATTTGATGTCAAATAGAGAAAAGATAAACGTAAATCTGAATCTTTTATTTTCTATACAAATTCTTCACCCTAACCTGCCAAATATTAGCCAAGTCCTGCAATAGGAAAGGTTTTGAAGTAAACAAAATGTTTTCAGTATAAACAGATTCTTAGGAACATATTTTCTAATTTGAAATTCATTACTAGAACATTGTTTCCTACTTATAGAAGTTTTTGTAAATTTCACAATTATACAATACTAGTATATATTATATAATACTCCATGCTCACGGCTTCTCTTGCTTGAGCAACCATTATAAATTTACTAATCTGCATTACTTTCATTTTCTAATAATAATATCATTTTAAAAATCTATTTGTACATTGAAAATTAAAAGTAAAGTTTTATCCAATAAAACAGTTATTTATAGCAATTTTATCAAACAACATCCTTTAAAATGGTATAACTTTTTTATTTACCATTAAATTATAATTATATATCTTCCATGTACAGACGCCAATCAGTTACAATATTTTTACAAGTAAAGATTATATAGACTTATTTTAAGAAAGTAGAGTAAACTTTTGATTTAATCTGGCTATAAATTAATTTGATTTTATGAACTTTTTGAATCTATACCTTTTAGTAAATATTTAAGATATTTTATACTATATAATTTAGTATGTAGAAATAAAATATTTTAATATATAAAAATAACAGAAATTTATAAGTGATAATATTAAAACTTATTTTCAGAACTCACATTGAATCCTCCAGAAGGCATTATAGCAGGACCTGTAAATGAAGAAAATTTCTTTGAATGGGAGGCTCTGATAACGTTTGTATTCAATTAAACTGATCAACTACAACTTTTTCATATAAATTAGTCACCTTATAACAAATTTCAATATGAGAAGATTTTAATTAATTTAAAAAGATATCAGTGAGACATGACCATGTAAAAGATATTTCTATGAGTGTGAGAAAATGTGTCTCAATTATTGATTAAATTAAATTGGCCCTAGACCATTACAACTTAATAACATGGTTAAATTTAAATTAAAAAACAATGGATGCAGATGATAACATATTATAATAGTTCTTTTTTCCATTTTTTGTAATGGATAGAGGGACGGTGTTACTCACTCCCATGGGATTTGCCTTCTTTTCCTAGACTCACCCTGGGTGGTATGAAATAAGTAATAATGTCAAGCATCAAGCGGCAGTAACACAAAAAATATACCTAATTTGTTTACTCAGTCTTAGTAGGTAATGACCAACACATCCCGTAACTTCATGGTCTTGTTTTGCGAGAATGGAGGTCCTGACTTTATTGTCCAGACAAGACAAAGAACATATCTAAACAAATACCCAAATTCTATGACGGGCCTCATGCCAAAGGGATGAATGATTGAATGACAACTTTAGCACCAACCTCTGTGGATGTGGCAAAACAAAGTTGAATATCCCTTTTCGCAAGAACGGGCGTCACCCTGCAAATGTCAAATGTATCTCTGACTTTAAACCCTCTTAAGACAAAATTAAAATATTGCTTTAAGGAACTTGATATAATGAGGCCAGTCATGGCGCAGGGGTACATGTGAGACTGCAAACGAGACTGCGGGGGCTATGGGTTTGATCCCCACTTGAGGAAATGAAATATTTTATAATTTATTAAAATAATATTTTCATTTCTTTGCTCTAGTGGCAAAGCGCGGCGTTAAAAAGACTAAAGTTTCAGAAGGATGCTTAAAAATCTACACCCATTAACTGACAAAGGAGAGATAAAAGTAGCCCTTGATGAACTAGGCCAAGGTGGCAATTATCTGGATCATTCATAACAGAAAAAGCAAACAGGCTTCATCAATATGGAGCATAGACCTGAAAAAAAAAATAACAAGTATATAAACAGAATACAATCTTTGTTTTTTTGCTGCATAACATTTGAAGTGCCAACTAAGAAAATTTCGTACTGTGTCAAGAACATGGGCATACTCAAAAATTCAGCCACACGCAACCCAGATGTGTCAAAAGTGCAGGATACCATCACACCGAATGCCCGCGGAAAGAACGATCAGACCAGGTGAAATGTGTCCTACGCGATTGGAACCCGAGATGGTTCCAAGTTCTAACAGAAAGCCAAATATCCAACTCTTTACTCTGTTAGGAAGCTCTGATAGTAGATAATTTTTAACAAAAAAAACGACTTCAAACAATAAACTAAAAAGTAAGAAATAAATTTATTTAACATAAAGTAAAATGAATTTAAAACTGTTTAATGCTGCACTGGAAGACGTGTTTAAGTTGATGAAGTGGAACCGGCGTGGTATTAATATCAACGGCGAACACCTAACACACCTTCGATTTGCCGATGACGTATAATGCTCGTTGGCAGAGTCCCTGGAGGCTCTATAGCGCCTTACAACGGGTGGGTCTTAAGATGAACATGGACAAGACAAAGATCATGTCTAACGTCCATGTTACACCCATGCCGGTCGTTGTTGAAGGCGTACCTCTGGAAGTTGTTGACGAGTACATCTTCCTAGGACAAGTGATCCGAATGAGGAAGTCCAACTTTTAGAGAGAGGTCACTTGTAGAATCTAACTCGGCTGGGCAGCGTTTGGGAAACTACAAAATATCTTCTTGTTTAGTATCCCTCAGTGCTTTAAGCTGCTTAAGCTTCCAAAATCTGCAAGCTGAAGTGGTAATGAGCAGGCCATATTGTCAGGAGGACCGACAAGCGATGGGGAAGATAGGTCCTCGAATGGCGACCAGCAAAAGAAGTACAGGCCGCCCTCCAATCAGGTGGACCGACGACCTAAGAAGACAGCGGGAATCCGCTGGATTCAAAGGGCGCAGGACCGGACTGAGTGGCGAGCATTATGGGAGGCCTATGTCCAGCAGTGGACTTCGAAAGACTGATGGATGGATGGATGGATAATGAACGTTGATTTGTCAACAAAAAAAATATAATAAAAAGAAAGATTTTAGAATTTAGAAGTCCATGTCAAGCTAATGCTACAACAGGCTTACTACAACATCAAATTACTAAACCTGTTTGTTTTTCTTGATACTGACTTCAAAATTATAAAATCCTTCTTTAATTAGTTTTAGGTATAAAT
>JAATLQ010025689.1:26291-37842 GCA_013421005.1 Heliconius erato x Heliconius himera
TGGGAGGCCTATGTCCAGCAGTGGACTTCGAAAGACTGATGGATGGATGGATGGATAATGAACGTTGATTTGTCAACAAAAAAAATATAATAAAAAGAAAGATTTTAGAATTTAGAAGTCCATGTCAAGCTAATGCTACAACAGGCTTACTACAACATCAAATTACTAAACCTGTTTGTTTTTCTTGATACTGACTTCAAAATTATAAAATCCTTCTTTAATTAGTTTTAGGTATAAATGAATATGCTAAGGTGGATGTGCGGCGTAACGCGATCTTACCCCTACGTAACATTTATTAATTCGAGATAGTTTTGGAGTCCGCAACGTAGCGGATAAGCTCCAAGAAGGTCGCCTGAGATTAGCTCTTAAGCCACATTACGCGCCGGCCTAGTAGTAGACCTGGAGTGAGATCCCCGGACGCCAAAGGAAACGCTAGTTGGATGTCGTGATGTAGGACATGAGAGCCAATGGTTTAACCACCAAGTACGTTAAAGATCGTGCAAAGTGGAGTAGGTTGAGTAAGAAAGTAAGCAATTGAATCACAGCGCAGTGCTCAATTTTCTGCAACATTGTCGCGTCAGTCAGGAGGAAAGGATAACTAGCAAAATAATGATCAGAAATGTGTAAAATTTTATATTGGTACCCTCACATAGTGTCTTTTACGAAATAATTAGTCTAATACTTGTGTATGTATGAACTTAGATAATCATATGATTATCGATACCGAGAATATATTGAACCTCCTCGTATTACTATATCTGTTAAGTAAAGCTAGTGTGCTACACTTAAGACATTTGGTACAATACAGTACAAGACATTCAAGATTTTGACGCCAGCTTTTGTCTTTGATATTACCATCAAATTAACAATGAAGGTTTTTATTTATCTTTATGAATATTTAAAACAATTTCAAGAATTTATTCCCTATATCGATAATGTTATCTGTCGTCGGCTCTCCTGGAAGAGAAATAGTTGAATAATCTTAGTTTTGTTTTTTATTATGTATATATTGTAGTAATATTTTATCTTATATTAGCATGCCGCCCGTGGCTACGCCCGCTTGAACTACATGATTATTTATTTAATAAACAAAATTGACCGGCAACTATAATGACGTGTAATATGATTTTTTAACTGTAATCTTCTAATATGATTTTTTACTACATTATCGTAATTTCTATAAGGATTTTTGATTGTTTTGAATTAAAAAATACGAACCATGTTGATACTTGATATTTATAATAATAATAATAATAATATAGCCTTTTATTCAGATCATGGTATAGCACTCTTGACATAAACAAACTTAAAGAAACTACATATCAAATTATGGTTCTACAATCTTACTAATATAATATTTCCTGTTTTTTTATTCTCTGCAGATCTGTTTGCCAGTCGGCAAAGGCCTCTTCCAACCTTTTCCATTCTGCTCGTTCCTGAGCCACTCTGTGCCAAGTAATTCTCTGCCTCTCGCTCGCTTGCCCTCTCTGGGGTACCACACAGTCACTCTCTTACTCCACTTGTCTTGACCTCGCAGCATGTGCCCTGCCCATCTCCATTTAAGCCTTCTAATGTTTACTGTAATATCAATAGCCTTTGTCTTGTTTCTAATTACATCGTTTTTCAGTCTATCAAATTTCTTCACGTTAAGCATGCTTCTCTCCATTGAGTATTGGCAAGTTGCTAATTTGCTAGTCACCTCTTGTGTTAGGGTCCACGATTGACAGCCGTACGTGAGAACGGGTAATATACATGTATTAAATAATCTACTTTTGAAACATATATGTAGTTCTTTATCTTTCATAGCTTCTTTAAGTTCCCAGTATCTTTTCCAGCCATTGGTTATTCGTCTCGCAACTTCTTTTTGCTTGGATTCTTGTTGAGTTATAAGCTGTCCCAAATAAATATATTCATCAGTGTAGTTTATTTCCTTATGTTCTAGTTTTATTTTGCTCTTATTTCCATTTGTCATTAGTTTTGTTTTATCTGGATTTAGTCTTAAACCTACCTTATCACTTTCATTCGCAAGATCTCTTATCATTCTATGTATATCATCTGAAGTCTTGGCAAACAGCACAATGTCATCAGCGAATCTCAGGTGCGTCAACATTGTCCCGTTAATATTAAGCCCGAGATGTTCCCAATTAAGTTTCCTAAAAATCTGTTCCAGTACTGCTGAAAATAATTTTGGTGACATAGGGTCGCCCTGTCTTACGCCTCTTCCTATGTTAAATGAAGTGCTCTTCTTTTCCAGCTGAATTTTTGCTGTGCTATGACTGTAGACGTTTCTTATTAATCTTATATACTTATGCTCAATTCCTTGTTCTTTTAATGCCTTCCATATTTCTGCGTGAGTTAAAGAATCAAAAGCTTTACTGTAGTCGATAAAAGCTATATAGTATGTGAGGTTATATTCCCTATACTTCTCTACAATTTGGCGTACTACGTGTATGTGGTCGATAACTGAATGACCTCTCCGAAATCCAGCCTGCTCTATTGATTGGTGTTCCTCTAATGTTCCCTCTATTCGCTTTAATATCATTTTAGAAAATATCTTATATAGATTTGACATAAGGCTAATAGGACGATAGTTCCCTATATCATATTTATCGCCTTTTTTATATAAAAGGATGATGTTAGATTCCAACCACTGGTGCGGAATGATTTCTGTGTTTATGATATCGTTGAACATTTTTTTTAAGGCAGGTATACATACCTCTTTACTTTGCTTTAAGATTTCGTTATTTATTCCGTCGGGTCCTGGTGCTTTGTCTACGCTCTGGGTTTCGATAGCTTTTTTTACTTCAGATGTGATGATTTTAGGGACGTTAGAATTTTTTTCCAGATCAACTACCTCGTTTTTGGTTTTGCTTGTATACAGTTTCTTATAATATGTTGTAGCTATGTTAAGTATGTCAGTCCGGCGACGATTCCATTTTCCTTTATCATTTTTTAATTTTACTATCCAATCTTTAGAATACTGTAGTTCCCTATACGCTTTTTTTTTCCACCAGTTTTCTCAATACACTTTTCAATAGTTTTGATTCTGTGCTGTCTCCGGTCCTTCCTTATGCTATTCTTTATTTCTTTGCAAATTTTTGATATCTGTTTTCTTCTATCTGGTGTATCTCTTTCGTTGATCAAATGGTATCTCTCCTCTAGTAAATTAACAGTATTGGTTGTTAATGTTTTCTTTGACTTTTTGCTAGTGTTTGTGGCTAACTTAATTTGTGATTTTATAGTGTTTTCTATCCAGTTATATTTCTCCTGTATACCTAGTTCCTTCGTTGTGTCCTCAAATTTTGTGAAAGCGTCTTTCAGAGCACTTGTAGTTTGTTCTATATCGTAGTTTTTAAGGTTTTCATATCCTGTATATTGTCTTGGTCTGATATTTTTAGGTTGATTTGCCATTAATTCAGTTCGTATTAATTTATGATCAGTGTTAAAATTTAGATTATTAATTATATAGAAGTTTGTAAAATATCTGGTTTTATTGGTCATTATAAAATCTATTTCGTTTTTTTTCTTTCCATCCGGCGTGATCCAGGTCCACATGTTCTTTTTACTTTTCCTGTACACTGTGTTAAGTACAGTAAGGTTATTCCCCATTGCAAAATCGATGATTTTTTCTCCGTTCTTACTTCTGATTTTGTTGTGATACGTAAAGTTTCCTATTGTGGACTCTTCTCCTGGGCGTCTTTCACCAATTTGGCCGTTGAAGTCTCCTAGTATTATTAAGTTATTGTGGCAGTGTTCTATTATGGCGCTATTCAAATCAAGGTAGAACTTATTTGTAGTTTCCTCTTTAGCTTGCTCTGTAGGTGAATATACCTGTACAATAGACCAGGAAGCTTTGTACCCTGGTAATTTTAGGTTTAATATTGCTATACGCTCCGAGATTCCTATATTTATAATAATATATTTTAAACATTGATACATATGTTATGTGCGGCTCATCATAATTTTAAAACTCTGTTAAATGTGCTGATGTCAGTGAATAATTTAATTTACTCCTTCAGAAACGGCCTTAAATGTTAAATTATTGATTTGGGTAATATTCATAATAATAAATAAATAAATGATTGCACATTAACTGTACAGTTTTTAAATTAATATATTATTAGCTGAATGTAATTGGTAAATATGTAGTTATTAGAGAGTACACGTTAAAAGGATGCACGCACGTTTATATAGATTTATTTCAAACGAACGAACAAACCGAAGAATATAGTATTTAATTAATATTTCTTTGAAGATCAAATCGTTCTTTTTCTGTGTTGAATTAATTATGACTTAAACTTAATTATCACGATTTCTGAAGGTAACCTTCACTAACAATTCAATTTTGTTTACTTTATTATTTGTACTGTGAAGTATGAACAATAGTGCTTTAAAAATATATATTTTTATCAACAATCATGAAACTAAGACGTTTCGAATATAATTATTTATGCACAGCGCCATCTATTGAGCTTAAAGATAAATTATAACTGTTCTAACAGTTAAAAAATGCCGTTTTTATGTAAAATTTCACTTTATATATGATTATATTAATACGAAAACTTACCTTTACTAAATACATATTATACACTTAAAAATACAGATTTATTACAAACTATTATACATTCATTGTAAGTTTACATATCGATTGCTGTATAATAATTGCAGGCAAATAATGCTTTGAGTTCATTCTAATGACGATAACTTTTTTTAATGAACCGATTATGATGAAACAAACTTTAAATGTTAAGCTGAGTTAAAACAAAAGAACTGGTGAAAGTTTTAAGTACATCGGTTCAGTACTTTCGGAGATTAGCGTGATCATACATACAGACAGACAAGAAATTAAAAAAATATATATTTTTGCTTCCTAAATATATATTTTCTTTTTTAGTGTCCCTCTATCCATTTCAGTCAAATATACTAAATGTACAGACAAAATATTTTTACTGTTTTATTATATACAGAGATAATGTCTTTTTTGCAACAGTACGAATAATAAAGACATAATAGTACAGATGTGGTAAATATGTTATTTGTTTTCAGAGGACCCGAAGGCACTTGCTTCGAAGGAGGTATATTTCCAGCCAAATTGGTGTTTCCGCCAGACTATCCCCTGAGCCCCCCCAAGATGCAGTTTATTTGCGAGATGTTTCATCCGAACATCTATGCGGACGGGCGCGTCTGCATCTCCATCCTGCATGCGCCTGGCGACGACCCCATGGGGTACGAGAGCAGCGCCGAGCGGTGGTCGCCCGTGCAGAGCGTCGAGAAGATCCTGTTATCCGTCGTCAGCATGCTGGCCGGTACGAACCACAGACACACTCCCTTGCTTCTTTGAAAACTGTTACTTTTGATTTGTCTTTATTTTGCTGTTTTTTGTAATATTTCTGATGAAACAATTTCATCTTTTTCACTTATTAATATATCCTTTAAATTTCTTCACGTAAGGTCATAGTTTCTTAGTGAAAGACCGCTCGGGTGCGGTCGCCCGGATATTTTTTGCAAGCATACATAATATGTATTCTACTTTGAAAAATTATTTAGAGCCCAACGATGAGAGCGGCGCCAACGTAGACGCAGCTAAAATGTGGAGAGAAGACCGCGAGCAGTTTAACAAAATAGCAGAGCGTATGGTCCGGAAGACGCTGGGCCTGCCGCCGCCCGAGTAACTCGGGGCGGGCCCGGAGACCGCTCACCGGCCGCCTGACGCGCAGACGCCGCAGCTACAGCATACGCCAGGGATAGTGCCTAAACGTTACGTGTTTATTTAGAGTACGGTAGTTTAATCGCTAGAAAATTATACAATATTAAAGTAATAAATGTTTAGTTAAGTTTGCTGACACCCTGTAGAAAGAGAGAGATGCCTTATTAGCTGTCATATGCGTTATGCGGTACAGGTGAGTCTTCATATACACACTGTTATACACGATTCACGATGACACCAAACACGTCATTTAGCGTTTTAGTTATAGTTATATAATCGGTACAGAGTGGAGCTATAACCTTACATATTGTTTTACTTGTTTAAAGTTGATATTTAATATCGAGAATGGTCCTCGAAGCCGTGCGACTGACACCGTATATACTATATTTACAAATGTTATATTTTTATAACGCAAAATGAAATAACTGAAGCCACAGCAATCTAAGAATAAATAAGTTTTAATAAGCGTTATGTACCATTGTGTTTTATTTTTCTTTTGATATTTACAAAAAATATCGAATTATACAGAAGAAAACCTAGGAAAGGGAGGCCAATCGTGGCGCAGCGGCACAAAGTGTGACTGTAAAACCGACTGGTTGTGGGTTCGATACCCATTCGCAGAGATGAAATATTTACTTAAATTTATATTTCCATTTCTTCGCTCTGGTGTCGAGGTTAAGCGCGGCGTTGAGTTCTGCCACTCAATACGCCATGCCTCCAGAATTCGGCAGAAAGTGGGGAACACAGTGTCTTAACATTAGGTTCCCTCTGCCTACCCTGCTGTGTGCGGGATACAGCGTGAAGCTGATTAATTAATTAAAACTAGGATGTTCTTTGAATGAATTGAACCAATTTATGAACGACAATGTTTATAAATTGGTTCAATTGAATATCTGCAAAAGTTTACAAACAGTAAAAAATTATATCTGTACTTTGAATATATTTGTGACAAAACAATGTAGGGGGGCCAAAAATATCTAACAGAACATGAAACTATGATTTATAAAATTTTGTCTGTCTGTTTGCACACGCATATCTTCTGAATTACTGGACCGATTTGAATGAAACTTTTGTTGTGTAGTTATTAGGTCTGGGCAGGATCTAAGCTACATTTGATTTTGAACACTTCCACACCTGGTGTACTCTTAGAACCGTAGAGGTCCAGCTGTACTATTAGCAATAATTAAATGCATCCATAACAAAAGTGTTTAAGGGTGATAAGCATTTTCCAATGAGATATAAAAATTGAAGATCTGGAATATCTGATGAACAACCGTAACAGTCCAGGATAAAAAATAACTAAATGCCACTTTAGCAAAAGTTGTTGAGCGTGATAGGCATTTAACAATGACATATGTATGAAATTAAATATCTAAAAAGTCGGCGAGACCGTCTGTCTGTTGCTTATAAATTACGCACAATAAGGCGCATTGCGACGAAAATAATTGAAAATTGCAGTATTTGACCGTTTCTTATAAAATACAATTGAAGGGTCTATTTGTGATACCAAATAACCGATTTTTTTAAAATGTATGTTACACGATATAAAATACAAACAAACAAATTATAGTTTTTGCCTCTGTCTGTCTTTCTATTTCTTTGGACTAATCTCCAAAACCACTGAACTCTTGTATATGGGACCTTTAATGACCGATAGAGAGGGCTTTGGATAACATGACAACCAAACATGAAGTACGAAGGTATCTCATACGTTTTAGAGGTGTCTTCGTTTTTTAGAAAAGTTTTTTCTAGAGGCCGATTGCGCTTTTATTTCTTTTTTAATTTTTCGTTTCTTTTGTAGACTTAACACTTTAATAAATAATTCCATTCAGTTACCTTTTAAAATTAGCGTACTGCGATAATGCACTATTCGACTGACTAAATTTACATGTCATTAGGAAAAAACGAGATACTTGCACGTCCCGGCGACATGTTGCGGGACATCGGGACAGATCCATTTGAAACAGGATGTCTAGTCACGTTAGCTACGGACCAACATATAATTTAATTTTTATCTTGGAATTCCCACGGAATAGGGATTTATCCGGAAAATACCACGTTTTTCGTGCGCGCGTACTTTGATATTAAATTACTTAACATTTTTCGATAGGTACTAAATACGAGATTTTTTGCGAGCAATCTATATTAATATAATAAAGCGGAAGAGTTTGTTTGTTTGTTAAGAAAAAGATTAAAAAAACGATTAATAAGTGTATTACAATAGTATAGATAGGTAACCGTACTAAAATGACTAACTATTTTTCCTAAAGTAAAAAATTAAATAAAAAACAATCGGGCGAAGCCGCGCAGGGACCACTAGTCTATACTAATATAATAAAACGAAGAGAAAAAAATATGTAAATTTGATTCACTACGTGTTACTACGAACCTAGTGATAATATAATGCTTAGAATAATTTCTGAAAATTTTCATGGGCGCAGCTCAATGACATCATGTTAAAAATTTAGCTCAAATTATGAAACAGAAAAAAATTGTTATTCGAGAATTGACTGCGTTAAAATCGATTCTTTTACATATTTAAATAAGCGTTTGCATTTTTTACCAGTCTACTAAAATTTCAAAATAAGGATCTGAAAGAAAATGACTCTGTGGTACCAACATGTGATGATGACAAAAACACTGTATATACAGACTCAGTGCAATGTGGATAAAATTCTTAAAGGAAGTGTAATCTGCTAAAGTTGATATTGTCGCCGGTGATGCTGTTTTCCTTAGGTCCCGCTGAAACTCGTTCATTCTGACATTTAATATCTCTGCCATAGCCGTAACGGACTCTTTTAGAGCATCCATGGTTTATACGTAGTTGTAGTGAATTTAAGATCCGAGTATATTAATAAGGATATTACTAGCGGAAGGTCAATTGATATTACCAGCACATTTCAGACTTAAAAATACTTGTAAATATTTAAAAACTAAAAATAAACAAAATGCACTAAAAATCAGCTGTTTACTTATTTACGCCTACCCACAAAGAAACATATATGAAAAGAATTGAAATTAAATACATACCTGTATTACTAGTGGGAAAGTCACAAACAACGGAGCGCCAAACGCTACGGTTTCTACATTTCTCTTTTACCTCATCCACTGTCACCAACTTCATACATACCCTCCCTGACATCTTCATGCTTTTTACGTGAGCTTCCCCCCGTATCTTTGATGCTGTGTTTTAGAAGGTCAACCAAGATCTCCCCCTACCTTTCTTACCACTCACTTTTCCTTCGTTAATCTTTTTTGCTATACGTCCGAACTTGGAGTTGAATTATTGCATAAGAAGTTGGAAGTCTTAGCATCCATCGATCAGAGAAGAATAAGTGCTCCCAAAAATCAGAGAGGAAAAAGTTCTTCCTGTGAAACAGGAAATGGAAATGTTGAAATATGTTCTGCCAATATATTTAAGAATTATATGAGAAGCAGCGACAGAAATGTGTGGTAAATGAAGGCGAGGTTTTAGTAAAAAGTATGACAAACGGTCGGATGATGAAGTAAAGGCACTGTAGAGTAAAAGAAGAAAGCATGTTAGTATCATAAGGCCTCAGATAAATCTTTTTAAAAAAGAAAAAGGATAAGCTACAAAAGCAGCAAACGAAAGTACTGGTAAAGATGAAGCGTGAAAATTCTGAGAAAGAAAGCAATAAAATGTTAATGAGCAACTTCCGGGAAAATAAAAGGTAGTAGTTAGTAAATATACTAACTTGCCACATCTTTCACAGCGGTGAGCGGAATTTACTAGCAGATGTATGTATGTGATGCCGCCTCTGCTTCAATTATCACTTACGCCGAGACATACAAGAAGTTAAGAATGTCATACGAAGACTAAAATGTGGTAAGTAGCGGGAGCAGAAGGAGTTACGGCCACGTTTCTTGGACTTGTTCTGGTTTTTGTGCAACTTACGCTAAAAAACAGGGGAGGTCACTTGTTGTGAAGTCTGTTTCTAGATTTCACTCAGCCTGTGTGCGAGAAGAAAAAAGCACGCCGTACATATTAAATAAAGTTGCGCATGTCAGCTTGGTTGTTTCATTTGTATTTAAAAAAAATGTTTATTAATCAACCAATGATTCAAAAATGTTAGTAAAATATGTACAACTAGCGGCTCGCCAGCGGTTTCGCCCGCTTAAACTACATGATTATTGATTTAATAAGCAGAATTGATTGACAAGTAAAATGACTTCTAATATGATTGTTTATTACTTTAATCTGTAATATTCTAATATGATTTTTTTATGACAATATCGTAATTTCTATAAGAATTTTTGATCGTTTCAAACTAAAAAATACGACCAATGTTGATATTTGATTTATAAAATATACATAAAGCTAATTATTTATTATACCGACATATTTTTATAACATTACGTTCTTTTTACCTATGTTATGTTTTTTAAAACTCTGTTAAATATGCTGATGTCACTTAATAATTTCATTTACTGCTTCAGAAACAACCTTAAATGTGAAATTATTGATTTGGGTAATGATTCATAATATTTTCTGTAAAATAACTTTAATAATTGCATGTTAACTCCTGTATAGTTTTTAAATTAGTTACATATATTATTAGCTAAATGTACAATTGGTAAATATTTAGTTATTACAGTGTACACGTAGAAAGGATGTTTTAGGCATTTTTTATATTTTTATATTTATTTCAAACGAACGAACGAACCAAAAAATCTTTGTATTTACTTGATATTTCTTTCAAGATCAAATCGTTCTTTATCTCTGTGTTGAATTAATTACGATTTAACTTAACTGTTATGATTTATGAAGGTAATCTCCGCTAACAAATTCAATTTTGGTTACTTTATTGTATAAAATATTAACAACAGTCATATAACCAAGACGTTTGGAATGTCATTCTTTAGCCAGGAATCTCACCAGCGCGGTTGCTATATAACATTCGCAGGCAAACTAATGCCTTGAGTTCATTCAAATGACGATAACTTTTTTTTTAATGAACCGATTTTGATGAAACAAACTTTAATATATATTCTTTACTGCATCAAACAAAGCGTACAGTAATATAAAATGAAAAGTTAGTTGAGAAGGGTGGGCTTATGTCTAAAGAAATCTCTTCCAGCCAACCAGTGGAAGTGGATGTCTATCAAAACAGCGGGAAGAGTATAATGCAATTAACAGTAAAAGAAAATTATAAACAAACTATACTAATAGAAGAAACATCATATTCACAAATATAAATATATATATATATACAATTATACATATATAAACTACATAAACATATATTATGTGCATTCATACATAAACTACACATATACTATATGAATACATATAATTAGAGGAAGAACGTTGAAGCGGGAGCGTAGGTATGAAGGAAAATTCTTGTAGTTAAGGTTTTTAAAAACTAAGCTAAGGATGTGCATATCACGGCGAAGACGGATTGGGAGCCACTTAAGCTGAGTTCGATATTGAGATACATGGTCATAATTACGTAAGCCATAAATAAAGCGTATGGCGAGATTTGAAGACGTTAAGTAGCTCCTCAGTCGCATCCAAATAGCAGACGTCAGCGTAGTCGAGTATTGGAAGGAGAAGACATTGCGCTAGCATGATTTTGGTTCTGTGAGGAAGGAAATATTGGGGACGCCTCAGGGAATGAAAAGAAAAATGCATGCGCTTTCTGATTGCGTTGATATGCGGTGCCCAAGACATGTTGCAATCAAGAATAAGTCCTAAATTCCTAACTTCGCTACAATAGGGAATCGGCACTCCTGAGTAGCGTATCGCGGGCAAAGAATCCCAGTTAATTTTATATCTCAGTATAATATGATAATACTCTGAGATTTTATTAGATTAATTAATAG
>JAATLQ010025692.1:0-57323 GCA_013421005.1 Heliconius erato x Heliconius himera
ATCGGCACAAGTACTAAAATATCGCCTTCGTAGTCAAGAAAATCCTCTATAGTTTCCATACTAACGGCTTGCTCCGCAAAATAAAATTTTTCAACAGTTTGGCTTACGTTAGACTTCACACTATTATTTTCAAATTTTATATCTACAGGCAAGAAATTTGCAAAGTTTTCGTTCATTTGTTGTAACCAATTTCTGGATACTACTTGTTCAGCTCTCATCGTTCCTTCTCTATCCGTGAATCCAGCTACATAAGGCACGTCGGTATAATTACCGGATTTTAATATATTGATTGGAGCATCATAAAGAAACGTGCCATTTAACTTTACATTTTCAACACAAGGGGCAAATAGCGGAGTATTGTTGTAAAATTCAAAGTCCTTTAAAATGCCATTGAGTAGGGTTATATCGGTGGTTGATAGCAAGTTGGCTAATTCAGCTGGACTTTTGTTAGTATAACCTAATTTATCACCAACCATTTTGGCATAACCTATGGGATCATATGCTACTGCCCACGGAGCTAAAGAAGAACCACTGATAGCAAAAGCTTTGTGAACTAAATCTTTAGACATTGGTGACAAAGTGATCAAATCGACCATGGCTGCTCCGGAACCATGACCGACAAGCATAATATTATTGGGATCTCCCCCGAATGGCGCTATATTTTTCTTGATCCATTCTAGACCTTTGATTACATCTTTTAGACCGGCGTTACCGGGAGCTTCTGGAACTCCTAGACAAAGAAAACCGAAGATAGATAAACGGTATTTTATGGACACAACAACTATTCCTTCTTGAACTAAATGCTTGAAATTGTATAATGCATTGTTTGTAGTTTCATATTCTTCTCCTTCGATCCAAACAAACACAGGTTTAGGAGATGCTACATCTTTCGTAAAGACATCAAGAACTAGGCAGTCTTCTGTGCCAATTATTCCCCTGGAAGAAGGCTGGGCGCAGATAACTTCGCTGTTGATTGCATGGTAGTCTCCTGGATATACAGGTGGTGCTGTCGGAGGCTGAAAATGATAAAAAATAAGTTAATACGCTTATACACATAAAGAAAACGCTTAACTGTTATTTTCAGCTCTTATTTTTTTTCATCATCAATTTACTTATGTTCGTTTTTATAATTGCGTTATGTTAAAAGATAGTTTATATATTAACCCCTGAAATATATATAATTTAATAATAATTTTGCGATTTAGGTACTTTCTTTATTTTATTTATTGCTAAAAATATCATAATTGTCGTTAATGACATGATGATGTTAATAGCATAGTTTCTTATCATTTAACAATTATCTTTAGATTACTAGAATTTTATCTAATAATATTGTTTGTTTTGAATCACACATTTGTTAACAATTTTGAAATCTGAAGTGGAATTCGTCATTCCAAGAAATTCTTTTTGTATAACATTGTATTATTTTTTAAAACGTCATAACGAACTAATAATACAATTGTTATAAACTATAATTGATAACAAAAATAATAACAAAGTAATACATTTATAAGAATCCATTGCAACAATTTTTAAAAACCAGTTTAGACCTTTATCTGAACTCTAATTTTAGGTACCATAAAAAACGCTCCATCAAATTTGCAGTTAATTCCTATGAAAATATTTTATATATTTGATTTTGACCTTAATGTGGTTCACTCAAAGATGATATTCGTGTGACGAGTTGTAACGAAACAAGTTGCTAAGAAAAGTACAAAGAAGGATTTTTGTTAGAGTTACGTCATTGGTCGTTACGATATACATACATACATACAACTTAACATACATATATATTTATTAACAATAATATAATTTGTGAACTTGAGGCCAGTCGTGGCGCAGTGGCACAAAGTGTGACTGTAAAACCGACTGGTTGTGGGTTCGATCCCCACTCGAGGAGATGAAATATTTACTTAAATTTATATTTCACAATTCGGCAGAAAGTGGAGAACGGAGTTTCTTAACACTAGGTTTCCTCTGCCTGTTCCTGCTGTGTGCGGGATACAGCGTGAAGCTGATTTAATATAATTCGTAATATCTTTATTAAAATATCTGTATACTTAACTAATTATTCTTTTGTGGATCTACATATTATTTCTTTATTATATACGTAAATTGACTAAATTGACTAATATGTGAAAACCACTTGCCCTAATTGATAATGATTCATTATAATTCATAATATAGAGGAAAACAAAATAACATGAAATAGCTATTGGCTAGTAGAGGTAACCTCTTGAGCGTTTTAATTCCTTAGAACCTACACCTTGTTAACATTATTAAATTAAAGGTCAAGAATGTAAGTTTTTCATAATTTACTGTATGTCTATTGGTATAATTACAAAACTAAATTTAAAAAAAATAATGCTAGGGCAGTATAAGTTGTATACACAAAATGTATCTATATTAACATTTTTTATCAATGTATGTATGTTAATCGCTTATCTAAATTAAGATCCTTTTTCATGTTCACACATTTTTGTTCGAATTCCTGCAATAAATTACTTTGTTTCAACATTGTTTAATAAAGGCTAATAATATCAGGCTATTTCTAGGTCCATCATAAATACTATATTAGCGAAATTATTTTTAATATTGTGATTTCTAAATTTGACCCACAAACACTCAAACGTGAAAATGATTTAAAAAATATTAATTCTACACCAATACTCTATATTACTTCTGAAAAGATTAAAAAAAACAAATTTGATGCATACTTCTACTATGAATCGTATAAGAATCGTTACATAATAATAAAGATAAACAGAACGATTTACCTTGAATCTGTTCGCACCGGCGGTAGAGCCACCGTAGTGTATGCCATAAAATGTTAAATAATCACCATCTAGCGCTCTAGATCCTATAATTACACCTTGTTCTACAGTCACTCGGGGCGCGTCTTGCGCGTATAAAGGTAAAACAAATAAAAATATTAGTAACCACATTTTGTAATTTAAAATAGAGACGTAAAAGACGTGCGTCGAGTCCGACGCCTTGCCAGTGACTAAGTTTTTAAGGTTAGTTGGCACGCTGGTGACGTTTCGTTATACTTATAATATAGGTGTCTGAACAATACATGTGCGATTATTAGGTTTTTTTTTTTTATTGTGATTCATATTTTTGTTTTTTTTTAAAATGTGAGGTGATTTGTGGTTTGTAGAGTTGCAAGCTTTGTGAATTAATACATATAATTATAGTTTTAGTTTTTTTTTTAAATGCTATATGTACATGTATGCACCTTTATCTATCGAACTCAGTTTCTGAAGCTAAACTTTTTTAGTAAAAAATATATAATTAGTGTATGTTTATTAATTGTATCATTAATAATGATTATTTGCAATACAGATAGAGGCAAAGAAAAAATTGTGATACATTTTTTTCAGGTTCACGCTGTATTTAATATGTAGCAAAATAAGTAGTCCTCTACTAACTAGTGTTCAGACACTCCGTTCTCCACTTTCTGTCGAATTTTCGAGGCTTTGTTTTTTGAATGGATTTTGCCTTAATACATGAGCGAAAAAATGAAAATATTAATAACTAATAATTCAATTCCCCAAGAGGAGATCGAATTCACAATCTTCGCGTTAGTGTCACACGCTTGTGTCTCTTGCGCCACGACGAACTCAACAATGATACATTCTGTAAAATAAAAAAAAAACAGTGACACATTTATTCATTTTACAACCATTTTTAAACATTTACCAATACAATAGCGGTTACTCAGTTGCAATTGCGCCACAATATGTAATTTCAAATGTTTTTCTAGCTTCGTTTTGTAAAATTTGTTATCTTAATAGAATATTTAGAATTTCTGAAATTACCTATGTATATAATAAATATTTTATGGAGTGAGAAAAAAACCATCACAAAGGCAGACACGTCCTGGTGGTGGTGACTGGTTTTTTTTTTCGACTTGGCTTTATTGCTGTTGACCTGGACTGGACTCTACAGCGTCACCCGGCGGGCCATGGTGGTGACTGACCTATGATAGCTTTATATACTAATTTTTTTTTACAGTAAAATACTTTCGATCTAGAAACACAAATTACATAGTAAATACAAGATACATGTTCAATAACCATAGAGTCCAGTCGTGGCGCAGCGGCACGAGGTGTGACTGTAAACGACGACTAGTTGTGGGTTCGATCCCCACTCGAGGAGATGAAATATTTACTTGAATTTATATTTCCATTTCTTCGCTCTGGTGTCGAGGTTAAGCGCGGCGTTGAGTTCTGCCACTCAACACGCAATGCCTTCAGAATTCGGCAGAAAGTGGGGAACGGAGTGTCTTAACACTAGGTTCCCTCTGTCTACCCTGCTGTGTGCGGGATACAGCGTGAAGCTGATTTATTTATTTATTTTATTTATGTTCAATAACACTTAATGAATCATGTATTTAATTATTATTTCACATTCATTATTGATGACATGATATAGTCGTCCATTATCAGTATATAGATATTTTATTATTTTTGTCGTTGTTTGCCTATATTTATATAGATATTGAAAAAGCTACTTAAAGATAATGGAGTAAACGTGCAGAAACGTGTACCTATGACGCATGATTGTGCGGTTTTAAAAACTAATCCGTATAACAAAAAGCTAAAACTGTAGGATTTTAAAAGAAGCTATATTTTTTTTCAGCTCCACGTTGTATCCCGCGTGTGCCTAGAGTAGCCTAGTGTTAAGACTCTCCGCTCCCCACTTTCCGCCGAATTCTGAATTGATTGCGTATTGAGTGGCGGAACTCAACATCGCGTATCTAGCATGTAGCAGGGTAGGCAGAGGTAGCCTAGTGTTAAGACACTTCATGACACTTAAGACACTTCGATCTCCATTTTCATGCGAATTCTGAAGGATTTACATGTTGAGTGGCGGAACTCTACGCCGCGTTTTGCCTCCAAACCAGAGCGAAGAAAAATATTTTTTTACAACTTATCGCGTTTACAAGTCAGACGCTTGTGCCCCAGCGCCACGACTGGCCTCAAAGAAATCAAAACTATAATAATCACAATTAAATTATCTAATCATCGCATGTAATATGAGACTTGTTATCTATCATACATCGGTCGAACAAAGGCAAGCTTCGGGGTTCATGACATCTCCGATGTCAAGAACGTGCATTGAGTTAATTAATGCATATATAAATATGAAACTATTTAACCGGATTAAAAGTGTATATTATTATCTTTTATGACTAATAATGTAAAATAAAACGAGGTTATATATGAGTTTTCGCTTACACCTGTAAATAACATATTTTCCAAACATTTCGTATTTGTTCAAAAGTTTAAAATGTATTATATGTTTTTGTTGCATGTATCTGTTATTAACATATTTTTACATACGAGGGGCGTTCAATGTATTTTCGATAACGGCATGTAAAAATACAGAAATTAATCCAAAAATATTTTTATTTAGCAATATAGTTATCCATTCTCTCAATTTGAAAATTCCCAAAGCACTGTAACCATGATAATTTTTGCAGCAGATAAAGTGACTTTAATTTCTTTGGAGGTCTGTACCCTTCTTGTGCCATTGCACTGTCTCTTGTTTACTTTCAAGGTTATAGTGATGAACCCCAGAAACGTTATTTTAGAAAATACTGGACGGATTTTCACCACAAAGCTCTAAAAACTCCCCTACGACACTTAACTCGCATTTGTTTCTGTGGCCCTATGAGTTTTTCTTTGTTTACTAAGGAATTTAAACACATCGCGATGCTCAATTCTCTTCAACATGGTCGCGTCAGTCCATTTATTTGTCACTATCAAAGGATTACTAGTAAAATGGTGATTAGAAATGTGTAAAATTTTATCTTTTTATCTATACCCTCAGACAGTGTCATAACGAAGTAATCAATCTAAATCTGAATGTATTAAGTAAATCATATCGATATCGAGAACACATTGAACGCCCCTCGTAGGTACGTAGGTACATTAATACTGTCTCCTATTAAATTGCATAATATACAGTAAACTTGACGAGTCATGACAATTAGTGTTAAGACACTCCATTCCCCACTTTCTGCCGAATTCTAGAGGCATTGCGTGTCGAGTGGCAGAACTCAACGCCGCGCTTGTCCTCGACACCAGAGCGAAGAAATGGTATTATAAATTTAAGTAAATATTTCATTCCCGCGAGTGGGGATCAAACTCACAACCAGTCGGTTGTACAGTCACACTTTGTGCCCCTGCGCCATATTACGCAGAGCCGTCTACAGCTAACTTCAGGACGCCTACGAGTCGTTAAAAATTGAAATAATTTATATATCTCATAAATCCACATGTGAGCAACTCATAAATTAACTATCAGGATTAACTACTCAATTTCTTCTCGGGATTCTTCTATCAACCCTGTGTTTAAACGAATCCCGACCCTTAATGCTTCTGGCTGGCTTTTTTTATAATTTTTATGACTAATATTTGTAATTATATAACGGCGGAAAGAGGAGAAGGGAAGTGTCTTAATAGCAAGACTTGGTTCCCATCTCCCTGCCTTACATGCTACGTGCGGGATACAACGTGAACCTAAAAGAATATAAAAAAATGTATATCAAAATGTTATTAGAGTTTATCAAAAAGAAATGGGAAAATATTAATTTCTAAATATCCTCAGTATTCATTTTAATTAATCTTTAATAATACAATTGACTGTCATCTCTTCGTTACTTTAGACATTCCACAAAGACCAGAACAGTTCTTTTGTGGCGCTAACGAGATACTTACTATATTAATTAGTAGGTCTAGTGGTGATACAATAATTTTTCTGTTGTAAAATATTGTTTATAGTTTACAACATTTAATGAATACCAAAGAAATGAGGTTAGGCTTTGTCATTTCTAGTACTTTCAAACTGTTTTTGTTTATTTATAATAGATATAAGTATGTAGAATTAATGGTCTTAGTATGGAGGCTCAATTTTTTTATTTATCGTCCATATAGAGATTAATATACTTCGTGAGTTCTTGTATCCCGTTACATAAGATTCAACCAACAACTTTCAGACGTTGCGGCTTGTTTATGATCAAGTACATTATTATTATTAACATAAAATTTGTTATTAGCTAAAAGTCAATCAATACTCAATGAAGACGCACAGTGGTATAAATAACATACTTAAGAACTAAACTTCGAAATATAAAGACACTAGTTTGCAGTAATCCAAATATAATCATGACAACTTATTTGATTAAATACAGGGGAACACCCACCTAGTCTCGAGTATCTCAACAATTTGAAAATTTTAGTATTTTTTTAACAGATGTTCGAGTACATACATACTAACATCATAATTTTTATAAAATATATTAACTTCATCAGTCGTGATCTGTAAAATAACATTTTTTAGTTTGTTTACCTTTTATCTCACGGCTCCTTAAATAGCATATAGATTAGACGGAAATAGAATAGTTATAGAAAAGCAGTTTCACGTTTCAGCTCAATGTTTTTTCCCGCATTGCATAGTATTTAGAGATAACCTAGTATTCAGTACACTTCGTTCTCCACTTTCCGCTATATTCTTAAGGTATTGCGTGTTGAGTGACTGAACTTACCACAGTGACGGAATTAAAATATTAAATATTTTGTTTCCTCGAGTGGGAATTGAACCCACAACCATCGCGTTTAGTCACACGCTTGTGGCACTGCGTCACGACGGTCTCTTATCATTATTATTAATTTAACAAAAACATTGTCGTGTCACACTATGTACGTAAGTAATGTAATTTCCTTGAATATCCACTTGAACATTTATTCCGGTGAATTGGTCATATAGAAAGGAAATAACCTATTACAAAGTCGGGATTTTACGGAAAACGCAAAATATTTCTGTATTCGTCCATTGTTCTTTGTTTCTAGTTAGTAGTAATTAGGTGAATAATTTACGTAGGTACATTACATATTGATAAAGTAACTTACTGACATTAAATAGTTACTGTTTTTATTCCTCGTTGTGGTATCGAGGCATAAAACGCGGCGTTAAGTTCCGCCACTCAACACACAATGCCTCCAGACCGTTATTTAAAATGTCCAAATTCCAATTTTAATAGAGAACGTGCAGAGGTCAAATTTAAGTGATGGAACTAAATAAAAGCATATAATTTACAGGTTTAACGCGTTATCCTACATAGCACGCAAAAGGGCTCAGTGTCAAAACACTTCGTTCTCCGCTGTCCGCGGGAGATCGATAATTTAATCGTTGAAGCACAACTCAATGACGCCCCCGAGTGGGGATTAGGGGCCGTTCAAGTATTACGTAAGCAGATTTTTTGCAATTATTGAGCCCCCCCTCCCCTATGTCATCAAAAATAAGCAATCCTCTTACCCCCTCCCCCAATGCTTACGTAAACATTAGCATATACATTTTTTTTAAGGTATTTTTTTATTGACATTTTATTTGTATCTACATATATAAAAGGACATGTTCCCACTGACTGAGGTAAGACGCATGCACAGCCGTAACCACTGATGGTAGAAACGTAAAATTTGGACAGATTTATATTTTCGAATTCTGGAAATCCGAAAGGGATGAAATAGACATTGAAAGTTTGTATGGATTTTTTTTTAAATCAGCATCGATTTTTATAAAATTTTAAATTCAGACCCTTAAAAATATTTCATTGGACACGTCTTTCGTGGTTTATTTTAATTCACCCCCCTAAGGGTGCAAATAAGGGGTGGAAAGTTTGTGTAGAAAAATTCTTAAATCGCCACAGATTTTTATAAAATTTGAAATTTAGACTCTTGACAATGTGCAGAAACTAATAGTTATATCGTCTACCATTCATACGTCTATCAAATATATCCATAATATATATGAAAAAATAAATAACTTCTGCTTACGTAATTACTAGCTAGACCCCCCCACCCCCCATGTCATCAAAAATAAGCAAACCCAAGACTCCCCCGCCCCCCTACAGTGCTTACGTAATACTTGAATGGCCCCTTAAACCCACAACGCTGTTTGCCCACTGCAGCATGATATATGACATTATAATACAGCGAAATTATAAAAATGTGACCTCAATCTTTATTTCCCGTCGTTTTACAGGTATTGTGTATTGGATGATGCAACTCAACGCCGCACCTTATCTAATCAGGTCGTAGTGATAATTTTAAAGTATAAATATTTCCTCAAGTGAATTTCGAATTAAAATTCATCGTCTAATAAAGGTAATGTTGTTACCTTTGCAATAATAACGTGATTTTTTTTATTTCGAATAGATTTCTCTACCCATTTTAGGGTTGGCAAAGATAACTTAGTGTTAAGATCCGTTCTCAGTTCTCTGCTTCCCGTCCGAACTTCGAAATAAAAATAATGATGAATTCCCCTGCATGGGAATTGATCCCACAACCGTCGAGTTCACACGCTGTGCCACGTAATAAATAACTTATTTATAGGTTAAAAATAAACAATTTACGAGGAAAAAACATAATAGTAGAACAGATAGTGAGCTCATACTAAATTATATTTCAAGACAATCGGTAAAGTAGATTTAAAGAGATATTTGTACCAAAAACTGTTGATAAGTTTCTGAAACAAATGTCTGTTCAGATATTTTCCAATATATTGCAGCTACAGAACTAAACTGCCCTAACTCATAAGTTGCATTTTATTTAAATTCACTAAAGAATCTTAGTTAACAAAATCTGAAATTTAGAGTAATTTTGGATAATAGAAAGAAAGGAGTGATCGTTTTTTTATTGTATTTCCTCATTCGTAAGAACTTTACAACTTTTGCCTACAGAACAGAACAGTACAGAAACATGTCTCGTTTTATGTCGTGTCGATTTACATTACTAACACAAAACCACAATAAAAGTGGCTGAATTTGGTTTATATAGGGTTTTTATATTTATGTGATGTAAAGAAAGAATATGGGCTTGGGGACAAAATAAAATAATTTGTGACCAAAGTATTCGTAGTAAACAAAAAATGAAAATGGAGTTAGGCCATTTTTCCTTATGCGGTGTACATAGCAAGCACATTAGGTGCTTTTCGTCTCAGGCAAAGTTGGCAATGCGCCAACATTGTGTAATTTAACCCCTCATGTAACACCACTCAACCAGAACCCCGATTTTTATGACTTCGATCATTCGGTAAATTTTTGTATATTTATCAGTGAGGTCAGTCGTTGCGCAGGGGCGCAAGCGTGTGACTGTGAACGCGAGAGGCTGTGAGTTCGAATCCCACTCGATAAAATGGAAATAAAAATAATTAATATTTTTATTTCCTCGTTCTGGTAACGAGGCAAAAAGCGCTTAATTCTCCATTCTACACCCAGTGTCTCCAGATTTCGGCGGAAAGTAGGTAGTGGAGTGTCGAAACATTAGGTTCCCTCTATCTACAATGCTTCATGCGGGATACAGCGTGACGCTGAAAAACATATATAGGGGAGAGGGGGGCACATTCGAACGATTTTTAAACTTTGTGTCATATCTAAAAATTCTACAGTTTTTAACTATAGATTGTACTAGTACTAGTGTTAAATAACTTTATTATTATTAATAGACTTTAAAAAACAAAAAAGTAGCTTTGGCTTCCTAGAAGTAATTAACATTATGGGATCAATTAAAGAATAAATCTAATATTATGAAAAAAAAACAAAATGAGGCCAGTCGTGGCGCAGCGGCACGAAGTGTGACTGTATAACCAACTGGTAGTGGGTTCGATCCCCACTCGAGGAGATGAAATATTTAGTTAAATTTATATTTCCATTTCTTCGCTCTGGTGTCGAGGCTAAGCGCGGCGTTGAGTTCTGCCACTCAACACGCAATGCCTCCAGAATTCGGCAGAAAGTGGGGAACGGAGTGTCTTAACACTAGGTTCCCTCTGCCTACCGTGCTGTGTGCGGGATAAAACGTGAAACTGATTTTTATTTCTTACGTAGACTACTTCCCCCAATTTCAGTTGCTAGTTACGTCACGTACTACATCCATATTTTCCTTTAAATTAAATTTTTCTAAGTTCAAATTAGGGTAGTAAGCTGTTTATTTAAAAAATATTTTGTTTAAATCAGCTTCACGCTGTATCCCGCACACAGCAGGGTAGGCAGAGGGAACCCATGTTTCATCTCCTCGAGTGGAGATACAACCCACAACCAGTCGGTTTTACAGCCACACTTCGTGCCGCTGCGCCATGACTGGCTTCAAGTCTAGTCTACGTAAGACTTTTGAAAAACTAACGTAGCACTTGTCCTCTTTCTCAGAAAAGAAAAAAATATACAAGCTACTTTTTTACTATTCACAGATGATGAGACATTCGCTAAAACGAAGTCTCCAATATTTATTAAGTTGTAGTCTAATTCCATTTCGTAGTCTTCATACGCACAGGTTTCAGTATCTTCATTCTCTTCACAGTAAATTGTCACTTCCTCTTCTGATTCCAAATGCATTTTTGAGATAGTTTCTTGTGAAGAAAAGTTCAGTACCTATAGTTTTGTTTTTCTTTCGCGGTATTTTTTTACATATAATAATATTCAAAACTGCCCCCTTTATTTTGTTCAAAGCGGCCTCCATGGTAATTGAAAAATTACAAACGTTTTTTTTTTCAAGTCAAAGTTTAAAAATTGTAGTAATTTCTAGTTTATTGCATGACAAATGAAACATTCTAACTAAAAGAGGAAAAAATAAAACCATATACCTTGAATTGGATCCCTGTGATCCTTACGCGTTTATTTAAAAATGCATAAAATTTTACTCAAAATCAAACACTCCTCGTAACTCAATAACTGGTTCTCATATATCAGCGGTGACAAGTGACACGTGTGCAGGTTAGTGCTGCCACTACTCAAAAAAATCTACCAAAATTTCTTTTTAAAATAGCTCTGTTAACACATATTTTCAAAGGTACCCCTGTTCTAAGCTGCCCCCATCTCCCCTACCTATGAATTTTGTGACAGTGAGATTCTTTAATTTTGTTATAAATTATTGATTTACAACGGCTAAATGCTTAAATGTCACGCTTAAAAGCCACAAATTGAAGAGTATCTCTACTAAGCTGGTTACAGATTCTTAAAAAACATTTAAACTAGAAAAATGAATTACTATTTGTGATTTTTTCTAAATTACTACTGTCACATTATAGACAATTCTAAATTACATTAATAAAAAGTAATGTGAACTTATTCTCTTAAAATTATAAATATAGAAATTACATTTAGCACATTTTCCTTTTAAAATTTAGTAATAATACAATAAAATGTCGATTTTTCTTTCTTTAACTTTTAACCTTTAACCACTTAAACTTTTAATCACACAAACGAAAAGTACGTAAGTGAATCATAGATTTGTATGCGATTAGAAATCGAGTTATAAACAATCTGTTGATTGGCGGCGAACGTGTGGAAAATGTTAAACTTGGCACGTACTTGCTCCAGTTTTAAACTGCACTTCTAAAAACTAACCCTAGTGAGGATGAACGTTCGTTTTTATTTGTTACGTGAGCTTTTTTGAACTTTGTAGGATGTTTTTTTATCTTTTTTTTTGGTTAACACCTCTTGTTTGTGGTAGGCAGTTGAAAACCAGCAAAAACGAGTGCTCTTTTGTTTCTACATATTGAGTGGAACAACTTAACGTCAAACTGAGTAGATAGGAGAGTAGGAGATGAAGGAAATTAAAATATTTAAATATAAATATTCCCTCAATTATTTTAATTTCGCCGCTTTTGTAGACAAAATGTGGTGTTTCTGTGAGTTTCTTTGTTCAAACTAGCGTTTTCTTTGTGCCTACTCTATTTGCAGGATAAAGCTAGATATAGTAAATAGATATATAAAGCTATATATAGATAAAAAATAAAAAATATATATAATCAAAATTACCTCACTACTGCCACGTGTAATTGTAAAACCGACTGGTTACAGGTACAACAGCTTCACGCTGTATTAGCTTCACGCTGTATCCCGCACACAGTGAAACACATGGAAATATAAATTTAAGTAAATATTTCATCTCCTCGAGTGGGGATCGAACCCACAACCAGTCGGTTATACAGTCACACTTTGTGCCGCTGCGCCACGACTGGCCTCTACATACCTACATATTTAATGTTTTTCATAAAATATCAGAAACAAAACGTCGATTATATGATGATGTTATCTGTATAAACGTAAACCTTTCTCAGAAAAATGCTGTTGCATTTTTCTATTTCATACTCGATTGGACTCTTAAGGAAACGTACAATCCTTAGAGACCCTTTGTTCCCTTTTATTTTGACAGGTGACAGCTATATTATGTTTTCTTCTATAAGACATTTGTAGTTTCCTATAACGTTATACTGAGTTCGTTTGAAATCATTTATCAATTTATTTCTTTTTATAATTTATTAGTATACCCGCATATCCTGCAAATTGCGGGATTGGCAGAGATAATCTAGTGTTAAGACTCTCTATTCCGCTCTTTTACTTTAATTTACTTTGCGTGTTGAGTAGCGGAATTTAACACCGCGCTTCGTCTTGTTACCTGAGCGCAGAAATGTAAACATTAAATATTTAATTCCCATCAGTGGGAATCGAACACATAACCGCCTCGTTTACAGTCGCACGCTTGTGGTCTCATTAATTTAATATAAATATTTAGATGCTCTAATCGCCAATAATAAGAAAGAGATATTGAGATGAGGCCAGTCGTGGCGCAGCGGCACAAAGTGTGACTGTAAAACCGACTGGTTGTGGGTTCGATCCCCACTCGAGGAGATGAAATATTTATTTACATTTATATTTTCATTTCTTCGCTCTGGTCTCGAGGCAAAGCGTGGCGTTGAGTTCCGCCACTCAACACGCAATGCCTCCAGAACTCGGCGAAAAGTAGGGAAAGGAGTGTATTAGCGCTAGGTTCCCTCTGCCTACCCTTCTGTGTGCGGGATACAGCGTGAAGCTGATTTTAGTTATTTTTAGATATTGAGACAAATATATAAATTATTGACACTACTTAATTTATCATTCAAAAAATCTATTTTTCAATACTTAAAAAAAAATACTTACAATTTATCAAATTTTACTAGTCTAAAATAACCGTATAATTTTAACAGATGACTAAAACATAAAGAAGATTTGCTTACTGACCTATATAAAGGGTCCCGTAATATAGAACATGCCCAAACCATTCCGGGACGATGTTTCGTTGGTCGATGAGTGAATTAAGCTTCTAAATTACCTTAATTAATAGAAAGCACCCAAGCATTTAGTCTTTGGTAAAGGTTCGGGCTGTTCTTCTAATTCTATTAGTGAGTGTCGTTAGAATATTGTATTCATATTGATTGGAGATGGTTTTATATAGGTACTAGCCCGCGGCTTCGCCCGCTTGAGCTTATTGTTAAATTATGGTTAAATTGTACAAAATCCTTAAATGTATTGTGGTCTATGTTATTTTGTGTATAGTTGTGTGTGTATAGTTTCATCTGAATCCGTTTACTTGTCTTTATGTGGAAGTGGTTCGAACATTCATTTTCAGAAACTTTAAATGAATTATAATAATATAAGTAGGAAATGATTTCTTTAAAATTTACACAATTCAAAAAAAATAAATAATATTTACTAATTTCATTTCTTCGCTCTATAGATGAGGCAAAACGCAGATATAACTTCCGCCACGCAGTGATCGGAAGTGTCTTCATAGGAACGGAGTGTCTTAAGGAGATTCCCAGGTTCCCTCTGCCCTCCCCGCTAAATGCGTATGTAGCCCAGCGTGAAGCTGAAAACAAAGATATATTCAATTCGTTAAGTTAATTCTTGTGAATTTTGCAGGAGTTTAATTACATTATGCATGTCAAGGCTACTGGCGTAAAAGGTCGAGGCAACAGGAAGCGAGTAACTTACGGTAGCCGGTGAAAATTTAACTTTAATAGTTTAGTAGTAATAGCTCAGAAATTAATATGGTAAAGTGTTTTGGCACTATTAGTTTTGTTATCGATTTAAAAATATTACTCTTGCTATCATTAATGTACCTATTACTTCAAGATAAAAAATAATTTACATTTCATTTTCGGCGTTGAGCTCTGCCACTCAACACGCAATGCCTCCAGAATCCGGCAGAAAGTGGGGAACGGAGTGTCTTAACACTAGGTTTCCTCTGCCTACCTTGCTGTGTGCGGGATACAGCGTGAAGCTAATTTATTAATTTTTAATTTATACTCTGGTCGGCCAACGTTTGACTGTACGGTTGGTCGTCCAAATTTCAATCAGTGGAATTTTTATATTTATAAAGAATAGATTTTTAACCATCTAAAATTGAATATCTACTTATTTCATTGGGCTTCACAAGCGTTTGCCTCAAATATATATGTGTAGATGAAAAAAGAAGAAACTTGTATTGCATCACGAGGTTCTTTTTACCTATTCCTCATCATGCTTCTTATTTAAGAATCATCCTTGATAACAATTTAATTAAATTTTGTCATTTTTTGTTGCAGCCGATTAAACACAGTGTCAAGAGTGTCCATTTTTTACCCAATTTCCGAGACATTGCGTGTTATTTGGTGGAACTCAATGCGTTCTGCAGTAATCAGACTTCCAAGCAACGAACTCACAACTATCGCGGTTTTAACTCTTACAAAGTGCCACTGAGTTACGACAGTGTTTGAATTGAATCAACATATTGTTTTTCGTTCTACTTTTTAAAGAAAATGCAATATTACACACCTACACACTTAAATACATATAAATTGACATTTAACTCTCACCATTTTTAAAAAAGTCTTTAAAAGATAATGGGTGATAAGTGCTTTTGTCTCTTGCACAACTTTTAATAGGGTTCGACAGATTCTAATGTAAGTTTTCTCAACTAAATAAAATGGCTTGTTAGGCGTTGAGTTTTCTCAGAAAATGTTTTGGTCGTTAGCTGAAGTTGATCACTTAGTCTTTCAGAATTTTAAGTCAATTTGGAGAAGAGAAAACTGGTTTTTTTTTTCACTTTACTGAACATTTCATCTCTAAATATTTTTTAATTTAGTTTATAACATAAAATGGATTTCAAAAAGGGCTTATCTTTAAATTACGTTACATTTGAACCTGTGCCTATCAACATGTAATATCTCGAAAATTGGTCGATGCTTAAGGAACAGAGTGACTTACACCATTACCCTCTGCCTACATTAAGCCTGTGTGTGTGTGTAGGATACACCGTGAAAAAAAAAAACAATCTACAATGTGCTATTACAGTTGCAGCTTCAAATTTTGTATGAAAATATTTACAACTGAAACAGACGAGAAAAAGTTTTATGTGAGCAAAAACCGTGTTTTATACATAGATATGTCTGTAGTGTACTACTACTACTATTAATATAAAAGTTTTAGTACTTTGGATTACATTATCGTAACTTCCATAAGAATTTTAGATTATTTTGAAAATACAAAAGTATAACTAAAGACACTTTACATTAAGACACTTCACACTTCACTTTCCAGAAGAAAGAATTAAGTGGAATCTGGAAGCATTACGTGTTGAGTGGAATATTTAGTGGTATATGGAACTCAACGCCGCTCTTTGCCTTGTTACCAAAGCGAGGACATGAAATTAATTAATATTTCATTTCACCGAGTGGGTACCGAACCCACAACCTGTCGCGGTTACCGACGCACGTTAGTGCTCCTGAACCACGGGTGGCCTGAACTAAAAAAAAAATATTAAATCAGTTTTACGCTGTATCCCGTACACAGCAAGGTAGGCAGAGGGAACCTAATGTTAAGATACTCCGTTCTCCGACACGCCTCTACATATATTAACCAGAACCAGAATAAAACAAAAGAAAATACTTAACTAATAACTTAACTAATCTAACTAATCTATTAACTAAATAAGCGAATACCAAACATTTAATCATTAAGCATCAGTAATATATCGAAAATGTATGAAAATTGACACAAACATCGCGCGCCTCGTAATCTACGTCGTTTTGAATGTATGATATCTCCTAAAGTATATATTATGATGATGTACTGTAAAGTACAAATTTAATTTAGATAAAATGTCAAAGGTCAAATGTTATATTCATATTTGTGTATACAAATATATATTTTTTATCCCAACGCTGTATTTCTAGCAGGGTAGCCAAAGAGGACAGAGCGGCAAATGCTACCACTTAATTTCCTTCATATATTTAAAATTGGCTCAGTAGTTTTATGTTTACCCACTACAAATATACACACATACAAATCTTTCCTCTTTATACAATAATATAGAAATATAGATTGTATAAATTATTACTTAGATTTTAGATAGACTTTATAATTATCAAAAATTTTTAATTTTGATATTATAAAATATATGATATCAAAGCTCCGCTACGTTCATCAGAACGTATGGCATAGTGGTCAGAGCGCCTGGTCGGTTTCCAGGAGGCGCGGGTTCGAATCCCACTACGTTCAAATTTTTATACGTTTTCTAAATAAGTAGTTTTCTTTCTTAAGTGTGGATTAACACTTTAAAAATATTAAAATAGATAATATCATTGTATTGGGTTCTAATATACTAGATTTTCTCCTATGTCTTTCATATTCTGGCAAAGATGTATGTGTACATATAGTTAGTTTGTACGTATTACCAAGTAACAGTGCCAACTGCGAAATGTTATGCTCTTTGCATAACTCAGCATCTCCCAAAGTTATCTTAAACTACTTGCATACTCACCAGGTTTCCAAACTTTAAATTTTAAAGTTTAACATAAAGTAGGTGAAGTCGTATTAAACTCAGTTCACTTACTCAATTCAATGTTCATTTCAGTGTGTGAACTTTTTTGATATCTCAATTTTTAAAATATATTAAATATCTACGAATTTCTTAATATAATATTTTTTTTATTTTAATTAAAGTTAATACAAAATATATAGAGGTATATAGCAATAAGAATGGTGTAGTGGTAGTGGTGTTGGTGGATCTATTTTATTTGAAACATAGTCAAAACAATTTATAAATGATTCTAGAAGACTTTGATTATAAAATTTGTTTCTTTTAATGTCACTGAAGCTTACCAGTTAATATAAATATATCTAGATATATATTATTTCTAATATTGTAGATCGAGATTGGAAGTTAACTCTGAAGAAGAATTACACTTTTAATCTTTGCACTAATTGCTCCGCCCTACGACTGGCGATCAATATTTATTATTAACTTCACGATGTATCCCACATTTATCACAGTAGACACTTCGTTCCCGTTGAGTGACGGAACTCAACGCCGTGCTTTGTCGCCTTGACGTCTTGACGTCAGAGTAAGGATATAAAATGTCTTTAATCATCCTACTGAACCCAAAATTATCACATTTACAGCCAGATGCTGTCCCACTATGACAACCGGACCAAATTATACTAACTAATAAAACTTACTTTAATCTTCATAAATACCATTATGAGAAAGAAATCCTTTTAAGAAACCCTATACCTGGATACTTTTTAATAACTGTAATAATTCGGCTCTACAAATTCTAACAAAAGCCATTGTGGCGCATGAGCACAAGCATGCGCCTATACTTTTATGGGGTTTGTTTTCCACTCGGATTTCTCCTGGTCTTGGTAACGAAGCAAAGCGCCGCGTTAAGTTCCGCTTCTCAACACGCAGTACCACAAAAATTCGGCGGAAAGTGGTAAACGGAAGTTAATGAGGAACAAAGTACTTTAACATTGAGTTCCCTGGTTCCCTGTGTCTACCTCATTATATGCCGTATATAGCGGAAAGCTAAGTTAATAGAGAATATACTATAAATCAATGAAGATAGTGTCGTCATAATAATCTATATTGACTGTAATCGATGTAACTCGCCTATCACACCATTTTTGTTTGTAGGCCAACGTCCAATTAGGGTCCACCCCTATACTTCCTATTAATAGAACGACGTTCACGCAATTATTAGTGATGTGATATTAGTGGTATTTATATTTTTGATGATATCTTAATTAGAATCTCTTTCATGTTTGTGCAGTAGGTATTTTAGTTTAAGTAAATTAAAGGAATCCTTCAGGATTTTAGGTCAATAAAAATGTAATTATTTTGTATAAAATGAATTACAAGTTTGTAATGTTTTTTTTTTCTATGAAATATCTATAAAGTATTTACTTCGTGTTAAATTTCCTAATTGTAGGTCCACGGGAAGTTCATACAGAATGCACCAAAATTGATGCATTAACGCTTATATTTTTTAATTGCGTTGACTCTAAGTCAACGTAAGCTTGATTTTTACTTTGCTTCAAGGAACCATAGACGTGATCTCTAGATAAATGGTTTTGACAGACGTCAGGACCACAAAGTGTTTCTAAAAGAGTTCTTTTTGTACCTTTTGAGGTACGGAATCCTACAAAAGGAATCCTACAACAGTTACGTAAAAAAACAATAGATATACTTGTACTCTAGTATTCTAGTCATTCTTTCATAATTCATTCGTTCAACGTACCCAAACCAGCTGAACACGTTCTTCTTCATTTTCACCGTGACATCCTCGCTAGTGCCTGCCATTCTGTGTATCTGTTTATTGCAGATTCGATCAGCTAAGACTCCGCATATCCTATGAAGAGATCGCATCTCCACAGCATTAATCTTTCTTTCATTCTTCTTCTGTAATACCCACGTTTCGCTGCCGTATAACAGCGTCGGTACCAACACTGCATTGTGGACGGGCAAATATACAGCTGTGCTGACGTTTTGCTGTCTCATCAATGCAGCTTAGGCTCTGTAAGACCTGTTACCGGCAGCAATACGCCTTTCCGTATACATCTCGTATCTTCCATCTCTACTGAATATACTTCCCAAATACACCACTTCATTCTAACTACCTACAATAATAATAATATATAATAATAAGCTTTATTTCAATTCCATACAGATTACATACATTCATATTTATAAAAAATTTTAACATTGACATTTTATTAGATTTAATAAGCATTTGTTAGAATTTATATTATAGATTTCTATATTTAATTTTGTGTTAGATTATTAATTATTTTGATTGTTTATTAACTGTATGGACCCCTTTCGGGTAAAAGCCATCGCTACTATTTCTTCAACACATCTGGCTCTTGGTCAGCCTCTTGCTCTGGAGCCTCTTGGCCCTGACCACCTAACTGACCTTAGGGTCCATCTGTCATCCTGGTATCGAGCTAAGTGGCCCGCCCACCTCCATTTTGCCTTCAGCGAAAAAGACAGAGCATCGCATACTTTCGTCTTTTTTCGGATGTCGACGTTTTTAACTTTATCTTTTAATTTTAGACCTAGGCAACTTCTTTCCATTCTTCTCTGGGTAGTCTGAATTTTATTTCTAGTTTTGACGTCATAGGTCCAAGTTTGACACCCGTAGGTGACGCATGGTAATATTGCTGTATCCATCACTATTTTCTTGGTCGACAGAGGAAGTTGAGATTTAAGTATTTCCTTATGGTTCCAGAACTTGTTCCAGGTAATTGCTACTCGTCGATTTATTTCTTCACTGTTTCTTTCTTTGCTGAAAGATATCTGTTTGCCTAGATATATATAGTTTTTTACAAACTCAAGAGGAGTGTTATTCACTAAGATGGGATGGGTTTCACTGCGATTCGTCATTACTTTTGTTTTACTACCTACAATAATGCCTTTAAATTAAACAGTTCTCCACTAGGGCGGTAGTTATATAAACTTTTTTAATATCGCACTGCACCTGTTGAGTGAACTGTGATGATGGAATACCGTATATTTTAACATAATGTTAGAGACACCTGTCGCTAGTGAGCTGAATGTTTTGTATAATTTTGTCTTAGCTAAGTTAATATTTGTTAGGTAAATTTGGGGTTTGTATTTGGTTATGATTTTAAAGGAATGCCTTATAATGGTAATAAATATAAAACATTATAAAATGGTTACATGTTTTTTTTATAATATTAGCGATAATCCCTAATATGCCAAAAGAAAATATTGGATACATGGGAATGTATAGCTGGTGAAAGGATACCTACCCCTTTGGACCTAGAATCTTGACAGTAGTATCTATATATATAAAAGGACTTGTGCTGACTGACTGAGGTAAGACGCACGCAGAGCCGTAACCGCTGATGGTAGAAACGTGAAATTTGGGCAGATGTTTATTTTCATATTCTGGACATCCACTAAGAAGGGAATTTGAAAAATTTTAACCCTAAAAGGCTGAAACAGGGGTTGAATGTATGGAAAAAATGTTTAATCTGTACCGATTTTTATAAAATTTGAAATTCAGACTCTTAAAAATATTTCATTGAACACGTGTTTCATGGTTTTTAAGAATTCACCCCCAAAGGGTTCAAATAAGGGGTTGAAAGTTTATATGGAAAAATCTTTAAATTGCCACCGATTTTTATAAAAAATTAAATTCAGACTGTTAAAAATATTTTATTGAACACGTGTTTCGTGGTTTTTTTAGAATCCACTCCTAATAAGCCGGCGAAGCCGCGCGCACCCTCTAGTTGTTAATATTTTTATAGTATTGTTCTTTACTTTTCGCACGAATTACAGATATTGCGTTTTAAAAAAATGGTGGGGAAAATGACTAAATTTAATTACAACGAATCGAAATAAATATTTAAATAAAGTTAAAGTAACTAGTATAGAATAACAATAATTTACAGAATATTTTCTGAACAAAAATATAATTTTATTTTCCGAATTCAATGTAATCAGTATAAATGAAAAATGAATTCATATTGAATCAGAGAGGAACGTTATTTTAACTAAAAGTTAATTACTCCATTATTAAACATCATCAATTTAAAATATAAAAAAATAAATGTTGTATAAACAAAAACTTATATACTACCTAGGAATCATCAACATTTAATCATTATCATCATCAGCCTGTTCTCATCTTTTAATGGACATAAATTCAAATTCAAATAACCATTGCCTCTCCAATAGCACCACCACCTCTGAACTGAACCTTCGACTGTAATAAATATATACAGAAAAAAATAACGAATTTTCCTTTGACTTTGAAGAGCAGCTTTTTTAACATTATAATTTTGTAAGCTCGTTAGACCCACTAAATAATATATGAGTCTGCAACAGAGGTGAACGCAGCTTTGTTTTCATTAAACGATTGGCGCATTACGTGAAATGTACAGTAAGTTATGTTTTAAATTGCTTTTTAAAAAATCAGCTTCACGCTGTATCCCGCACACAGCAGGGTAGGCAGAGGAAACCTAGTGTTAAGACATTCCCTTCCCCACTTTCTGCCGAAATCTGGAGACATTGCGTGTTGAGTGGCAGAACTCAACGCCGCGCTTAACCTCGACACCAGAGCGAAGAAATGGAAATATAAATTTAAGTAAATATTTCATTTCCTCGAGTGGGGATCGAACCCACAACCAGTCGGTTTTACAGTCACACCTCGTGCCCCTGCGCCACGACCGGCCTCAATTGCTTTGTAGTTACGACATTTATTATTTTTTGTCTGTGGTGGTGCAGTGTCTGGCTGTGTAAATACGACAGTAGTGGGTTCAATTTTCACGCTCTAATGACAAGATAAAACGTACAGTTCAGTTCCGGATCTCACACGCAAAGTTTCAGTAATTGGGTGGAAAGTGGAGAACGCAGTGTTTTAATTTATTCCTACGGTTTTTTTTATATTTAAAGCTAAAAAGAAATAGATAAATGATGTATAGATAAATAACAGATAAATTAACATTAATAGATAGATATATTTAATATCGTTTCCTTACGATATCAGATATGGTCCTGGCTAAACCTAGACTGGCTAAATTAAACCTTTTCCTAAATTAGATTATATCAAATTTAAATCAATTGATCTCTATAACTTTTAGTTTTCGAGAAATACTTATTAAGAAAACGTATAAAAATTTGAACATAGCAGGATGAACCCGCGCCTCTTTGAAAGGCGCTATATTCCGCCACTCAGCACGCAATACTTTTGAAATTCGGCGGAAAGTGGGGAACGGAATGTCTTAACACTAGGTTCCCTCTGCCTTCCCTGCTGTGTGCCCCTTTGGAAACCGTCGAAGCGCTCTGACCAACTAAGCCATAAGTTGTAACAAGCGTATAAGAATTTCGACGTAGCTCGATTACAACGTATGGCTTGGTTGGTCAAAGCGCTTAGACGGTTTCCAAAGAGGCGTGGGTTCAAATCCCACTACGTTAAAATTTTTATACGTTTCTTAAATAAGTATTTTTCTTTGCTAAGCGTGGAATAACACTATAAAAATGTTAAAAATCGTTTTTGAGAAATTTATATTCCAAATATACAAACATACTAAAGCTAAGTAAATAAAAGATCAAAAAATCCGAATATCATCCACTTCCAGCTATATTACATACATAGTTTATATGTCAAACTAATTTATCATTTATAGGGTTCCGTACCTTTTAAGAAAAAAAAAACGCTTATAAGATCACTTTGTTGTCCGTCCGTCCGTCTGTCTGTCGGTCAAGAGCATTTATCTCAGGAACGCTTCGTAAGATTGAGTTGAAATTCAAGCAATTAGTGTTTTTAATTTTGGGCGGGACGCAGAGAACAGAGTATCCAAACACTAGATCCTTCTGCCTATCCTACTACAGACCTACCTATAAAAAATACCTTCCGCCCTACATCTTTACAACGGGTGGTATAATACCGAGCGTAGACCTCATGAGAGCATTTCCCAACAAAATTAATACCGGTTCAAAAGGAGTCATCCATCCTTAAACTTGTTGGTTCATAAATTATTTAGAATACGGCCAACTAGATTAATTTATAAAGAGAACGTATAATGTAGTTACATTTTTTAAAAGATCAATCAGTCAAGTTAACGTTGTATCCCGCACATAGCAGGGTAGGGGGAACCTATTGTTCCCCGTTAAAACACTCCGTTCCCCATTTGCCGCAATTTTTTTCGATACATTGCGTGTTGACTGGCGGAACTCAACGCCGGCGGAACTAACGATATCAAATGTATGCCTCCTTCAGAAATATGTAGACACCCATGTCTTTAAAATGCCGAATAAATTTTGATGAAACTAAAATTGTTCCACTCAACACGAGATATCTCGAAAATAAGGCGAAAAAGGGAAACATAGTGTCTTAACACTAAGTTCTCTTTGCCTTTCGTACTATATGTGGGATACACGTAATATATTTTTTTAAATATATTATTTCAATATAAACATAATTTCACTTTAAATTTTACCTCAAAACATACACGTGTAAACACTATATGGGACGTAAACAACTATTTTTACGTATATAGTTTAGACTTTTAATACTTCCCTAGCTTCCAATTTTATTAGGCCATATACATTTCTAAAGTAACATTTTATTACAAACAAAAGAATCCAATCTGGAACCCCAGCATCCCGAGTTACAGCTAAGTTATTATCTTAAGACTGTAAAACTTCTAACAATAGAATATTAGCCAAGTTCGTTCTTGCGAATTTAAATCATCTGATTTCTAAGAATGGCCGTCAAAATGGAAGCGTTTTATTTTCTATGAAAATTCTAATTAATATTCTGGTTACCTTTAAGAAGACTTTATTGTTTTCTTTAGAGTTTGAGTTTAGTTAAGAAAGGGGTGTCGTTGCGCAGTGCACTGTAATTGCGATGGGTGTGTGTTCGATTCTTACTTGGAGGAATTAATTATTTTCATTTCCTGGTAGCATTCCCTCTGGTAACAAGATAAGATGGTTGATTTCGGTCACTCAACACGCGATATCCCGGAAATTGAATGGGGAACGTTGTATCTTAACTCTAGGTTGTGCGGGATACAGCGTGAAGCATAGTTAACGACTACGTTAAAAAACACGATGACATCATCAGTATTTTTACTATAGCTACCTAGTGTTGAAACTATGAAAAAATATTTATAATTGACTTCGTTATATTACATCAGGTTCCTATATTGATTTTCAGAACTATAAACTGTCAGTTACAACGATATCGTTATAATATAGTATGTACATATATATATATACACACACATATATATATATATATATATATATATATATATATATATATATATATATATATATATATATTGTTAAGAGAAACGAAACTGATATTTGTTAACCTTTGAAATTCATCCTCAGGTCAAAACAGATGTAATGGAAATACCCTATTTGGTATTTACGGGTATATTTTAATATACCCGTAAATGTGTATTTTAAATACACGAATATACTGTTTGAAACGCCGCTACGGGACTGAAACGGGTTGTTATATCGTTTATAGGACATTTTATCCGTTGAGTAATAAAATGAATTAGAGTTTTTTTTATGTATTAATAATACTGTAGGTATTTATTTTTGATGTATCTAAATGAGGAAGCAGTTTAAGTATTTTTTTTTGTTCGACTATCATTTATTTAAAAAAAACAAAGGTTTAAAATTTTGTTAGAGAAGTCTGTTCACTTATTATTAATTTAGTATCTAGTTTGTATAATTTGGTATGTGGAGGTAACATTAATTATATGCAATATTATATTCATATGGAAATAAAATAATTTGCTTTTATACATAGAGGTATGGCTTTTGACTTTTTTAAAAAAATACTATTTTAGTACTTTTTAACAAAACAGATTCGGTCGGGTGAGTGTGCAAAGAAAACTTTCAAACTTCACTATGACACCACAATTTTGTTTTTTTAATTTGTCATTTACTATATTTAGTATACATAAAAATAAAATAAAACAATAATATAGGGTCTCGTACCGCAAGGACACAAGCGTGACACTATAAACGCGACGGTTGCGGGTTCAACCCCACTCCAGAATTCGACAAGAAATGATGAACGGAAGTGTTCTAAAATATAACAATTAACAAAATATATAATTTTAAAATAAGCTTTTATCAGACATATAACGACGGTATCAAACTTGCAACTATATTTATTTTTTTAATAGTGCGTTGTGGGTATTATATGTACTTCTTCTTTTCAAACTCCATCATTTTATATATGAGTATATGGGGTCTTACAAAACATTTAATTTGAATTATATTTAAAAATAATAATGTTTTCTTTATTGTTCACGTATTCATTATTATAGGACCTATAAATATATAACAATTTTGAGCCCGATGGAACACTTAGAAGTTTGTCCTTAGCTTGAAAGCTTTGACCTACACTAATACCGCAAATAGAGTAAATATTTCTAAAAAGTTATGTTTTCTTTATTAACTAGCCTGAGTGCTTTGACCAATAAATCAATTAAAATAAATGTAAAATATTTTTTTCAGCTTCACGCTGTATCCGGCATATAGCAAGTAAGACACTCCGTGACCCACTTTCCGCCGAATTTTCGAAGCATCGTGTGTTGAGTAGCGGAACTCAACACTGCGCTTTGCTTTGTTACCAATGAAAATATTAATAAATTCATTTCACCGATTGGGAATCAAACCCACAATAGTCGCGTTTGCAGTCATACGCACAAATGTAAAAGATTGCAATTTTTTTCTAAGAAAAATTAGTATTGTATCAAAATTTTGCTAACATTCTGATTACTTTTATAAATTAATCGACATATAATACAAGAGATAGAAATTTAATTTAAAACTTCATTATATAGTAGGTTAGTACTGCATTGCTGTATGCGGAGCGATCATTTATAATAAAAGTTTAGATGAGAAGATTTAAAAGTAAGTATATCGAAATAGTAGAGTCTAGTAGAGACGTGGTTTAGCTTACTTAGTTTCACAGTTTTAAGCATTTGTGTTGTTTATTAAATAAAAAATGAAATATTTTTTATATTTTATTTTTTATTTAATAAGCTGACGTTCGTGTTTATATGTACGTAGGTGTTTAATTTGTTCATTTTAATACTTATTTTATTTTAATAATATTAATATTCATTATCATAAATTCTTCTTTTCTTTTATTTTTTTTAGCTTTACGTTGTATGTTTCACATATCAGGGTAGATAGAGAGAACTTTAAAACATATTTCCGTTCCCCACTTTCCACCATATTCTGAAGGCAGTACGTGTTAAGTGGCGAAACTCAACACCGAAAGGATTGCTATATTTTTAATATTTATTAATTATTATATAAATATTTTGTGCCTAGGTGAAAAAGAAAATAAAATATTATTTTTCGGTGGATAAAGATATAAAAAATAAGAAGTGATACAGTAATAAAATGTTTCTCTTATATTCCTAGTTTTTGTGGGGAAAGTAGAGAGAATTTGGTAACTATCAATTTTAAGTTGAATGGCGGAACCTAATATAATTTTAAAAAGAAAGTTTAACCGCGTAGTCAGTAAGCTGTGCTTAAATAATTTTTAAGTTTTGTAGTTGTCATAATATATTATTCAAAGACATTTGGAACCTTTTTTAAATTTTATATCTATTTATAATTTTAAACTAAATCAGCGTCACGCTGTATCCCGCAGACAGTAGGGTAGGCAGAGGGAACTTAGTGTTAAGACACTCTGTTCCACACTTTCCGCCGAGTTCTGGAGGCATTACGGATTGAGTAGCGGAACTCAACGCCGCGCTTTGCCTCGACACCAGACCGAAGAAATGAAAATGTAAATGTAAATATTTCATTTCCTCGAATGGGGATCGAACCCACAACCAACCGGTTTTACAGTCACATTTTGTGCCTCTGCGCCACGACTGGCCTTTTTTAAACGATTTATTGAAAAAACATTAAAAACACCAATATAGAATATAGAAATATTTTTACAAATTAAATTACTTATAATTTTCTTTTTTTGTGTGATAACTCAGGAAGACGAAGACTAATTTTATGACATAGTCTTTTTATTCATAACTTCTCTTAACAGTTAAATATTTGAATACACTAAGGTTTACTGAATACACAAAATAAGTACACCCCCGGGCAAAAGGAAACAAGCAAGATAAAAAGTTTTTAAGCCACCCCGTAAGCCTTCAGGATTTGAGTTTATTTCTTGAATATGAAATTCAAATGCGATGGGCCCTTTTGTTTTCGGACAAACTTGGCTGTGGTATTTTGAGACTGTTTTGAAGTTGTGAAGAATAATATTTTTATTATTATTTTGTAAGAGAGTGATTCTATGTTTTATAGAATTTTTAAGGAGTTTTTTTCACGCTATATCCCGCTTTTAAGTACGTAGACAAAGCAAATCTAGTGTTAAGACACTACTTTTTATTTTCGCCCAATAATAGACATTGCGTGTTGAGTGGCAAGACTCCACGCCGCTTTGTTGTCTTTTTACCAAAGGAGAGGAAGTAAAAATAGCTCATTCCTACTAGTGGCAATTGAATCTACAACCATCGCGTTTACAGTCAGTCCCTGTCACACTAATGCACGAAGGCATAAGTCATGTATCGGTCCCTATCCCTAGATTATTTTAAAGTTTAATTGTAAAATGGCATTTTATCGCATAAATTTTAGATTTTTTGAAGGGCAGAATAGAGTCAGACATGGTCCATTTAAAAAAAATGTAGGTAACAGTAGATTCTAATGTAGGTAATAGGAGATTCTGGAAAAAAATTGCTTTCACTTCACATCTCCTCTAAAATATTTCTCATATGATAAGACTAAATCAGCTTCCCTCTGTATCCTGCACACAGCAGGGTAGGCAGAGGGAACCTTTGTTCCGCACTTTCCGCCGAATTTTGTGTGGCGGAACTCAACGCCAGGCAAAGCTTGCGTAGATACCAGAACGAAGAATGGAAAAATATATATCATTTTAATAAATATTTCATTTCCTGGAATCGGGATCGAAACCACAACCAGTCGCGTTTACAGTCACAATTTGTGCTCCTGTACCACGATTCGCGTCATGATAGGACTATATTAACTAATAAACTTCTAAGCCACCTGTAATAAACGGCCAGACGCAGATGGTGGAATGTATCTAAATAATTCTGCGTCCCCAGCGGCTAGTTCGATATCGGCCATGTTTGGCTTATACGTACATACTGGTATTGGAAATGAACTAGAAGCTTAATTTGCAATATGTTTGGAAGTTTATTTTGACTTCGCTTGAGTTAACTATTTTGTAAATAAAGTATTTTTTTTTTATAATTAGGATTGAAACTATTTTTTTACATTTGAGATAAAGAAATTGAGGCCAGTCGTAGCGCAGGGGCACAAAATGTGATTGTAAAATTGACTGGTTGTGGGTTCGATCTCCACTCGAGGAAATGAAGTATGTATTTATTTACATTTATAATTTCATTTCTTTGCTCAGATGTCGTGGCAAAGCGCGGCGTTGAGTTCCGCCACTACACACACGTACACATTGCCTCCAGAACTCGTCAGAAAGTGGGGAACGGAGTGTCTTGACACTGAGTTACCTCTGCCTACCCTGCTGTGCGTGGGATACAGCGTGATAAAAAAAATGGTTTATTTTAAGACAAATAATGTAGATAAATAAATAATTAATTAATGAAATAACTTAATAGGAATATTAAAAATGCTTGAGATAAATATACAACAGTTAAAGGTTTAATTTTAGCATCTAAAATTATAGATGGGTGAAAAATTTGCAGAAATGTGATATATCTTAAATATTTGAGTGAACCAGACACTTAAATAAAGGAATAATAACAAGTAATTTTAGACATTTTCCTTATAAACATATAACAAAAAATAAATTATAATTATAAGTAGATACATATATATTATATATATTTTAGTTTTCTTTATAATAGATAGTGGTATTTACTTTGTAAAAATGTATTCGTTTCGTCGACAAAATCACAAGGGGAATCAATTGAAGCCACAACAGTTGTTACTTGGTTTGTATGGATTATTTTTACTTCGCTCCGCTATTACACTTACATTCGTTATATTTTGTGATAAAGGAAACTATAATATATATTATAAATAAACTTAATGTTAAGACAAAATGATAATTGATCACATTGTTGCGGGTTCGATTTCTAATCGGAGGATTGATTATAATTACTTTTTTAGGGTTCCAATACTTTTAAGGAATAAGAAATCCTTATACGATCAGTTTGTTGTCCGTCTGTCTGTCTATCTATCTGGCTGTCTGTCTGTCAAGACCCTTTATCTCAGGAGCGCATAGAGATATCCAGTTGAAATTTAAACCATATACTCAGATCTACGGCCCCATGATTTCCTGATAAAAAACATATTTCTATATTTACTTAGAAAAAAGATCCGCTAATCAAGAAATCTTTTAAAATAAGAGAACATTAGATATGGGAGTGATTTTCAGTTTATTCTGCAATATGCAAAACATAGTTACGTAAAACTGAAACTGGGAAACAAAGTAATATAACCTACAAAAACATAGACTGCATGAAACTTACAAAAATAACAAACTCGATATTTCATTAGGATATACGGTCGGAAACCATTTTATAGGCTTTCCTTTAAACATTTTATTGGTCGAAAATTGTTAATTGGTTACATTGGAAAGAATATATTAACGTTTAGATTTTAAAACCAAGGCAAAAAGCCCGGCGTTGAGTTTCGCCACTCAACACGCAATGCTTTGAAAAATTAGACGGAAAGTCTAGAACGGAGTGTCTTAACACTGGGTTCCCTCTGCCTACTGATTATATAAGCAATTCGCTATTTTGTTTGTATGAGCAATGAATGTCACGAACACGCAGGCGCTTTGTCAATTTGTATTGAGAGGTGGTCGTCGTCTACATGGTATTTGTAGCTGACGAGAGATTTACTTTCATTTGTACTGTTTATATGAATAATGGAAGCCGCAGTTTTGGCTTTTATTTAACTTTTTATTCTGGATATTTATCCAGTATAATTATATTTTTTTTACTTTTACCTACTAGTTGTCACCCTCGACTTTGAACAGTATAACAAATTTTAAAAAAATAATTAAATAGAGCCGAATGTCATAATTCTTATCTTTCAGAGTGAAAAGATAAATTAGTAACCCTAATCCCATATTTATCTTCCTCCTTATATGAAAAAAACATAACGATATTTAACTCGACACATTTGAGTGCAATGCCGGCGATTACATGAGAATATAAAAACAATTGTTTCCTTGATTCAGTTAAATATAAACGCTACTTAACACCCAATTAGCTTAATCAAATTAAGGAGTTCTCCTTCCACATCTCTTGAAAATGATTTCCGAGAGGTGCGCCTTTGCGCCACGACCGGCCTATTACATAAATATATGAAGAAATCAATAAACAATAAAAATCCCAAAAAAAAAAATACTGATGATCCATTCATAGCAAATAGATTAATAACAGCTGTCGAAACCGTCGAATCGTTCGCAATTTCCAAATAAGTTAAATTTTTGTGTAATGACAACACTGCCAATTTATTTTCATTTCATTTTTCACATACGAAATAGCCCACAGTAAAAGCTATGGCCGATTTATTTAATTTTTAATTAATATTTAAAAAAAATATTCTTTGATTGTATGTTAAGATATTTTGTAAAGTTTTTCTTTTCTTTTAAATGCAATACTCTTGTCTGTGTATTCTTTTGTTATAGTACAGCATCGGGTAATCGCTATATTTCTTTTGACTACCTGTTGCTTCATTACAGTTGAGACGAGTCTGATTAATGACGGTGGTTGGGAGTTCTAATTAATACATACATATATATATTTATTATGTTTTAATTTACGCTTTATAACGCACATAACAGGGTAGGTAGAGGGAACCTGGGAATCTAATGTTAAAACACTTCCGTGTTGACTGGTAGAACTCAACGCCAAACTTTAACGTAACCAGAGAGATGAAATGAAAATACTTAACATTTAATTTCCTCAAGTGGAATCGAACCCACAACCTGTAGCGTTTACGGTGGCACACTTGTGACTGGCTTTAAGTAATAGTTTAATATAGAAATATATTAAAATCTTCGCAATCATTAAACGCCTATCGCTATCACCCCCATATCGCTGACCTACATATACCTTTCCTATATATCTTTATACGGTTTATGTATAATAAATACATATGCACAAATGTACATACCTTTGTTTGTTTTGATTTCCATTCAATGTTATTTTAATCACTTAGCAAAACGTATAATACTCTTTATGGAATACAACCGTCAATTTATACTGTTATCTCAATGTTTTTAAATTGATTTTTTTTAGCTTCACGCTGTATCCCGCATTTAGCAGGATGGGCAGAGGGAACCTGAAACATGAGACATTCCTAATAGTAGCACCCATTAAGACACTTCGTTCCCCATTTTCCGCATTCTGGAGGCACGTTTTACGAATTTTAGCCTTGTTACCACAATGAGGAAATGGAAAAATAAATATTTTATTCCCTCGAGTGGGAATCGAACTTGTCGCGCTTACACGCTTGTGTCCTTGCCCCAGTACTGGCGTTTTGCTTATATAAAACAATTTTTTACCTAAATCCCCTTTGGTCATATGGAGATAATTAAGAGATGTACATATGTGACACTTGACATACTCTAAAGCCCCCATCGAAACGAATAATAAATCCTTCCGCGATAATTATATTATCTTACACTATTTCTTCAATTCGAATCAATAGTTTCTGAGATTAGCGCGTTCAACCAAACAATCTATTAAACATTGGTATCATCGTCATCAAACGTCATCGGGGCTAAATGAATTCATGTTTGACTGTTAACATGAAAAATGTTTAAAGTTATGTTCTTGTCCCTGGCCCCTGATTAAGACGGCGCAGCGGTGGGTTCCGTTACTTAAAAAGCGATTATATTCCCGGTTTGTTTTATCGCCATATTGTCATCCAAAATTTTTATTAATAGAAACCGAATTTTGAAAGATTGAATTCAAAATAAAATTAAATACATAAATTAATATATAAACACTCATAAAACTATAAAATTCCACCCATCCACCATCCAACATCCACGAAGTATTCCAATACGTCCAGCCATTAAGAGGCGATTAGTTTCATCTTCACCAGTTCCATCTTCTAAATTGTTGGAGCCATAGACAGCGTCGGTGTGGACACTCCAGGGTACTGATCCCTGAATTGATATTGCTATATCAATCATAGCATAGTCTCTGATGCGAATTTGTGATGAATGATCTTTGATATTAGGGAAATTTTGTGATTTTGAATGAAACTTAGTGGATTTTAGTATGTTGTGGCTATATTATTGTCAGTATTGTAATATGTTTTAATTTTGATATTACTTAGAGCATATTTCTAATTGCTGATATGGGTTTTTTTATCATTTGTCTCAAGTTTTGTCAAGTAATTGTTAATGGTGGTTATTAGCGATATATGAGGTGATAATCTTACGACTAAGAGAGAGAGAAAAACATTTGAACTTAGCAGGACTCGAACCCGCGGCTATTGGAAACGTTTCAAGCATCCTAGCCTATTAATGTATGGCTTAATGACGCGGTTTCGATTCTCGCTACGTCCAAATTTCTATACTTTTTTAAATAAACACCGTCCTTTTAGCTAAATGCATAACTAGGCTATAAATTTAAAGAAAAAAAAGAGCAAATAAATCTTACAACGAAACAGAAAAGTTATTTTCTTTTATATTCCTTCGCGCTAACTCGTAAGGAGTAGACATACTAATAAAAGTTACCTTGTAACAAATCCAGCGGACAAAGACAAAGTTGCCGATAAATTTTCAGTTACGCAGAAGTTTGCGATGTATTCATTCTCTAAGCGATTATGTTATTAGAGTTTTTGAAAGAAAAAAAATCATTTGACTGAAATTACCGATTTTTTTATTTTTTATTTTAGGATTCGGCTAGATTACCTCAAGAATACCTCAATAAGCTTAACCGTCCACGTAAATGGGTTCGATTCCCACTCACAGGTATTCGAGATAAAGCGTCGCCAAGAGTTTCGTCACAGAACACGGAATATATCGAAAATTTAGGTGGAAAGCGAGAAAGGGATTTTATTAACATTAGGTTCCCTCTGTTTACCCTTCTATAGCGCGTTTAGCTAAAAAAACATGCCAAAATACAAGCATATAATTATATCATTTTGTTAGTTCTTTCGTTGATAAACTTCTACAGTGCTCTCCGCCACTTAATTCCTGACAATTCTATAAAACCAATATTATAAGTAATAAAAAAATTAAGCTAAATAATATTTGACATTGAAATTTATTAGTATTTAGCAGCACATGAATCCGTATAAATGTAAGAAAAAGCTGTGCCTGTACTATGAGCGATGACTTCAGATAGTTACAAGTTCCATCAAAGTTGGCAAGACATAAGGGTATCCTGTTAGTGAACTCCTTTTGAAGTTAAAAACTTCCTTTAGAACATCTGTTCTGGAGTGAGGAGTGCTTTTGATATTTGTTAAATCATTCTGTTCGGAGCGGCGGAACTCAACGCCGCAATTAAAATTTTATAGAACTAAAATAATGAATATATTTATTTTTTACCACACATAGGTACATACGTACCTATGTTTAAAGAATGTACATGAATTCGATGGTGATGGTTATGGATTCAATACCAGCTCGGTACAATTTTTGTAGTGGAAATTATGAAAAAAAAGGATTTAATTACTTAAATTACACTTCTTTAGTTTTTACAATTATAAATTTATTATTTTTCTTTTCCGATTTTATAAAAAAAAATATTTGAAGAAGTAAAAATATTCAATATTTTATTTCCTGGAGTAGAAATCAAACTAACACACAAACCTTGTTGTTGTGCCTTTCAAAACACGTTAAGAAAACCTACTAAACTTTAGGGCGGCCACGACTCGTCAACCGTACTGTAATACGAGATTTTCATGAGATAGAGGATGTCGTGTCAGTGGCTTCCTTGACCGCATGATGTGATCGGCCTTTGTCCGACTAAGTCTAATTAATCTCTCTACATCAGAAACTATATAACGAAATCTGTCATATTTTTAAATTAATAAATTTTCTAACAAGAAGTCATCATATTTTTTAGATCAGAGATCAGTTTCACGCTGTATCCCGCACACAGCAGGGTAGGCAGAGGGAACCTAGTGTTAAGACACTCCGTTGCCCACTTTCTGCCGAATTCTGGAGGCATTGCGTGTTGAATGGCAGAACTCAACGCCGCGCTTAGCCTCGACACTAGAGCGAAGAAATGGAAATATAAATTTAAGTAAATATTTCATCTCCTCGAGTGGGGATCGAACCCACCACCAGTCGGTTTAACAGTCACACTTCGTGCCGCTGCGCCACGACTGGCCTCTTTTTTTTAAACACAAATAAATTTAAAACATTTATATTAAATATTGAATGAATACAAATAAATAAGGATTAAAATGCAATTAAAATAATCGTAAACATATTTTTCTTGGTTGCGTGTCGAACACACTAACATCTGTCCGTGTATCCGATATTATATCACTGCGTCATAATGACCTAAATAAAAGAAAAATATTTTGTTAACAAGAGTCAAATATTGAATTATATGTTTGGGGACTGAAATAAAAATAATGCCGCAGTGTCAAAACATTACGATGCTCATTTTCCACCTAATTTTCAAGATTGTGTTTGAGTGGCGGAACTCAACGCCATGCTTTATCTCCTAGAAAAAGAAAATGAAAATAATTTCAATATTTCCCCCCTTGCGGATTGAACTCGCAGACGCGCTTACAGCCACTCTCCCACTACGCCACGATGGCCGCACTAAATAAAAATATTGACTACTTTTTTTATTTTGCATAAAGAAATTGTATTCATATATGCCAAATTAATTAATTCCATTACATTTCACAAAAGAATTCACCTCTTCCAGTGGGTTTGCCATTTCCGCCTTAATTATGCAAGTTCCGGTAATACTGGTTTTAATATATAATTCTTTCAAATCTTATTTGTATTGGCGCATGTACAAATTTTAAATGAAAAAGTATTGTTACGAGTTATTTTGGTTGGTTATATGTTTTGTTTTGGAGGTACTATTGATTAATATTTGACGCTCGAAGTATGTGGGTTCTAATCCTGTGCTACGTATGAGCATGAATTTATTAAGTTATATATTGTATTCAACATTAAGCTGCTGGTATTAAAGTTGTAAGATTATGTTCTTATTTTTGCTAAATATAGCTTAACGCTGTATTCTTCAACAAAATTGTGTTTGGAGACAACCGACTATGGTCAATTGAAAAACGGAAATGTAGTCTATTAATTTATTTATAAGTTAAAATAATAATATAAAAGACCGAAAATCCTAATATAATGCTGCTATTTAATTTATGCTTTGTTAATATGCCCTTTTCAAATACATTATTGTTTAATTTTGTACCAAAACTTTGCCATATAAATTGAAATCGAAAGCCTTACCGAGTTAAGCTCAGTTCAACTCAGCTTTTATAATAATTAAACATACGTTAAATTTAAATTGTTTGACATTCTTGTAACATACAGATTACAGAATTAATAAACTTTACAAGTACTGAGCAAGTACAAACATACATACACACATATTTCATATTCATATGTACTAAATTGAACTTTACGACAAACCGTAAAACCTCAATTCAAGAAGTCCAAATACCGAAATGTTGCTCCTTTGTTCCAAAAATGAATCTTAAAATTTTCGAATTTTGTCTAAAATACTCCAAATTATATACTTGTAGAGGAAAATACCAATAGACAAGATTTCTAGCCCACCTACTACTTATTATTATGAAGTTAATAGTTGTCACAATCAGTTGTGTGAAATGGCCTATACAATACCGGAAGCCTCGTTATTTCATGTTAATCACTTTTTAGGTACGTAGAAGGAATTGTATGATTGTAGTTGTAAGAGTTTAATCTAGTCATAACACTAGGTTCCCAGGTTCCAACTAGGAGCGCGGGATTCAAAAATACCAGGATACCGGATCAAAAATAGGTACAATATTCGGGATTTTTACTGAAATAAAAGTTAAAACACTAATTAAAACATGCCTGCAATTTAATTCAAGCTTCTTTAGGATATATGTACATACATGTTTTACATAGGCACGAGACCGCGAATAACGAGTTCCCAACAATTTATGAGATCTTATATTATTTATGCTTAAAATATTAGAGACTATTATACAACATGATACATTTGCTTGTGACCTTAACACCTCTTTGAAACTTCATGTTCTTGGCATTAATCTCGGCGTCAACATACGCCTGTTAAACCCCTACTGTAATCTGAAAGGGCTTAATGTCCCCAAGGGCAACCCTAAATATAGAATGGGAGTCGTTGTACAAGTCTCTGATAGTCTCAATATAGAACTCTGGGATCCCTTTGGATCGCAAAGAGATCAGAGAAAGTAGCCTGTGGTAGATCATGAGCTTGAAAAGCTTCACGGTATGACCCATAAGCTTTATGCCCCTATAACTACCACAATCTTGGACACTGCCCCACTTGTAAAAAAGAGTAAATGAAACATAACACTGGTGTGACATCTTTCTAGTGTTCAAGATAAAGTTAAAAAGTTCAATAGGCATGAACACGCAAAGAGAACCCAACGGTTACCACGTTTCGATCGGAATATCGTCAGGCTCCACCGTTTCCGTTCTTTATGCGCCCGCCGAATTTTCTAATCGCACAGTACGTCATAAGCTAAAATATCATCCACACCACCTGGATACGCGGCAATCCACTACTGTGCGGTTTCGTAGGAACTTCCTTCCACGCTCCACGGAAATGTGGAATGGCCTACCCGCGGCAGTATTTTCAGGTCGATATGACATGGGTACCTTCAAAAAGCGTTCTCGGAATATTTTTTCCCTCTGTATTATAAAGACCGTGTCCAGAACCCCGGGTACACTTGCATAGGACTCTGCAGGTTTTACCTACTTGACCGTTCAAGTCCCCCCAACTAAGAACACTTTAGTAGTCGGAATTTTGATTCAGCAAATGAACACTAATGTCTTTTTAAAGCTAGATTGCACAGAGATAACACAGTGTCAATGTTGTGCGGATCGGTAAAAACTTAGACTCAATCTTCAAACAAGATGGTTCTATTTCATCCGATGAAAACAGAACAGTTAAAATGGCGGTTGAAAAGCCAATGCAAAACATTTATTTTATCTACATCAGTCCAGAGACTGCTGCTTGCTACTATAATAAAAATAGAAATGGCTTAAGCTTTCTCTTCTTGTGATCATTTGTGTTACCACTTGTGATCCAAATTAAATATCTAAAATGTAGGTTGTTGTTGTTTCCTTTATCATATTTACTTTTCTCTATATTACATGAAAAATATATACATTTAACTCGATCCATTTAAGTGCAATTACATGAATGAGAATCTAAAATACAATCAGCTCGATGAGTTAAATCAATGATACTGAACACCCAATGTTTTAACCAAATTAAGAAGTTATACTTTTTTTAGAAAATGTATGAAAATATGAACACTGAAATGATTTTATCTTGGAACAAACTTAAAACAGTTTCGAAGAGGAGGGGATTAAAATCTCGTCTACGTTAAAATTTGATACATTTTCTACAAAAAGATACACACTTAAAAAGAAATTATTACAATAGTGAGAATTAAGTTATATTTAATTTTTCATTGCCTAAATATATAAAGAAAACAATAAACAATAAAATTGCCAAAAAAATTATACTGGTAATCCATTCGTAGCAAATAGATTAATAACAGCTGTCGAAACCGTCGTAACGTCCCCAATTTTCAAACAAGTGAAACTTTTGAAAATGACAATACTACCAATTTATTTTCATTTTTTCACATACGAAATAGCCGGACATTAAAAGTAATGGAGAATTTATTTATTTTATAATTAATATTTTAAGGAAACCTTTAAAGTAGTAATATTTTAAAGAAATCTTTATTGATTGTGATTTAAGAGATTTTGTAAAGGTTCTTTTCTTTTAAATGCAATACTCTTGTCTGTGTATTTTTTTATTATAGTGCAGCATCGGGTAATCGATACATTTCTTTTGAATACCTGTTGCTTCATTACAGTTGAGACGAGTCTGATTAATAATGAAAGAATGGCAAAAAAGATGTATGAAAGAAAAGTAAGCGATTTATGTAAAAGAGGTAGAGGGAAAACTTGCTTGACCTTCGAAAACACAGTATCAATATTACTGGAGGTCACGTAAAAAACTTGGGAACCCCCCGGAGTGAATGTTTGAAGAGATTAAACATAATAGTAGGCAAAAGAGGTATGCAGAGAGTTCTCTCTTGCTACCTTGATATGGATACGGCTTGGAGCTAAGTTAACCGTGATATCAAGATAAAGCGCGGCATTGAGTTTCTCTACACAACACGCAATGTCTAGGAAATTGGCGATGACTACGGCGATGGCGGGGAACAGAGTGTCCTAACACTAACACAGCTTGCCACTGCCTACTCTATTTTTTTAGAAATAAAAATGTAAGTAAGATTTATATAAAAATATATTAAAATCGTTGCAATCATTAAACGCCTATCGATATCACCTCCATATCTCTGACCTACATATACCATCTTTATACGATTTATGTATAATCAATATAAACATACTTTTATTTGTATTGATTTCCATTCAAAGTAATATTCATCACTTAGAAAATGCTAGTTTTGGTAAACGTTAAAATGTACTCTTTTCGGAACACAACCGTCACTTCTTAATGAATGAATCTTCTTTCGTCATATGAAAATTGATTTTTTTTAGCTTAACGCTGTATCCCACAAATAACAGCAAAGGCAGAATGAACCTGGGAATCTATGTTTTAAGACACTTCTGCTAAATCTTGGAGGTATTGCGGGTTGAGCAGCAGAACTCAATGCTGGGCTTTTGCTTCGTTCTCGTAGCACAGTAATGAAAAATTTTAATATTTGTTTCCCTCGAGTGAGTGTTGAACTCGAAGCATGTCGCGCTTACAGTGCCATGTTTGTGACTCTGCCCCAAGACTACCCACAGTGTTGTTATGTTTTGCTTAATTGATAATAGTTTTCGTCATATGGAAATTAATATAAGAGCTATGTAAATTACATCGATTTTTGCGATAAATATATTATTATCTAATACAAAAATATTTTTCAATTAGAATCAATAGTTTCTGAGTTTAGAGCGTTCATCTAAACATTCTCCTCAGCTAAAGTTATTATTAGTTTATTAGTATTAGTTAAATAACTTCCTTGCTCTGGTTAAGACAAAGCAATGTTGAGTTCCGTTACTTAACACGCGAGGTATTCCCAGTTTGTGTTTTATGACCATGATTTCTCCCAATTATTTTACAAATAGAACCCGCAAGTCAATCATTTAAAACAAATTTAAAAATAAATAAATAAACTCTCATCCAAATTTTAAATTCCACCTAAAACAAGATAACCCATCAACGAAATATTCAAATATGTTCAGCCATTAAGAAGCAATTAGTTTTATCTTCGCCAGTTCCATCTTCTAAATTGTTGGAGCCATAGCGTCGGTGTGGACACTCCAGGGTGCTGATCCCTAAATTGATATTGCTAAATCAATCATAATATAGTCTCTGATGCGAATTTGTGATGGATGATCTTTGATATTAGTGAAATTTTGTTATTTTCAAATATTTTTGGTTGGTTTTAATGTATTGTGGCTATTATTGTGGTTAATGTAATATATTTTTATATTATTTAGACCATACTTCTAATTGAATTTTTGAATATTTTTTCATATTTTTGAGGGTTTGTCAAGTAGTTGTTAATGGTGGTTGGTAGCTGTACCCACGCACCCATATATGTAGTTAAAATGGTAATCTTACCACAGAGAAAAAGAAATTAACTTAGCGGCCCTTGGACCTGCGCTTCTTGGAAACATTCCAAGCACCCTATCTTGTGTAACGTGTGACTTAATGGCGCGGATTAGACTCCAGCTACGTCCCAACTTTTTATATGTTAGAAACATATAATAAATAGAGGCCTTTAGGATTGTTCATTTAAATTATAGAAAAGCTAGCCGCCATCGTTGCGTAGGGGCACAAATGTGTGACTGTAAACTTTTAAATTGTAGATTCTATCCTCACTCGAGAATTTGAAATATTTTTTTCAATTTATGCGCTATGTAAATTAAATGCGAACAGAAAGAAAAAACTCAAATAAATCTTACAACGACATTTTTATATTTCTTCGGGCTAACTTAATATATAATAAAAGTTGAAATACTAATATACCTTGTTGCCGATGAATTTTTAGTTACGCAGAAATTTGCGACAATACATTCGTTACGCGATTATATTATTAGAATTGATTTAAACGAAATATAAAAAATTGATTAGAAATAATAATTTGATAAGAATTCCTTATCAAAATTCCAAATTTCTTAAACTTAATTCTAGGATCCGTCTAAATTCTGTCTAGGATACCTCAATGTAAAGGTATTCATTATCCTCTAGTATGATACGTAAGCCTAACTGTCTACGGTTAAGCCTACGTATAGTAGCTTTCGTAACCATAAGAGGCCTCTAACTAATGTATTATTTTTGGAAATAATAACCAGTAAATTAGAAAGGCAGCAAATAGGAAATATTATTTCTACTAAATAGTAAATCTAACTAATCTTCCTCAGACCATCGTGGTGCAACGTTATAGCGTCTGAATGTAAGCGCGACAGTTGTTTTTTCAATTTCCACTCACAGGTATAGAAGCTGGTAAACAAGACAAAGCTCGACAAGGGTTCCGTCACTGAATACGCAATGTCTTGGAAATTGGGTGAAGAGCGAGAGCCGGATTCTCTCTTGCCAAACGATAATTCTAAATATTAAGATAGATAGAGAGATAATTCAAAAATAAGAAATTTGTAAAAATCTAGATGAAGTAGATGCTAATAACGTAAATAAGTTGTAACAAGCGTATAAGAATTTCAACGTAGCTCGATGTAAACGTATGGCTTAGTGATCAGACTATTTCCAAGAGGCGCGAGTTCAAATTCCGCTAAGTTAAAATCTTTATACTAACACACTCTAAGTGAGTAAATATTAATTAAAAATTATTAACATTTAGCAGCACATGAATCCGTATAAATGTAAGTAAAAGCTTTACCCGTACTATGAGCGATGACTTCAGATAGTTAAAGTTCCATCAAAGTTAGCAAGACATAAGGGTATCCTGTTAGTGAACTCCTTTTGAAGTTAAAAACTTCCTTTAGAACATCTGTTCCGGAGTGAGGAGTGCTTTTGATATTTGTTAAATCATGCTGTTCCATTGCATTTTTTTAGATTTACGCTGTGGCTAGAATTATGACACTGTTCCCAATAAGACAATTCTGTTTCTCATTTTCAGTCAAATATTAGCACGTTGAGTAGGGGAACTCAATACCACAATTTAAATGGTATAGAACTAAAATAATGATTATATATATTTTTTACTACACATATACATATATGTTTAAAGAGTGTACATTAATTCGATGGCGACGGTTGTGGATTCAATACCTATTTTGAACAATTTTTGTTTTAAAAATATTTTTATTGTATCGTTCTGCTACATTTACAGTACACAATTTCTTTAAAATGAGCAGAACATAGAAGAAGAAGTGATAAAGCATTTTCTCAAAGCAATTTTTCTTTTCTTTTTTTCTTCAGCTCCACGCTCACGAGAGGCAGAGCATGGTGTTAAGACTCTCCGATTCCCATTTTCTGATTAAAAAAATTGGAAAAATCTTTTTTAATTTCTATCATTTTCAAAAATTTCGTGTCATGCGTAAATACGAACAATATATACAAAAATAAAAAAAAGAATGAATTAATTACTGAAATTACAGATCTTCGGTTTTCGCAATTAATAATGCACATATTAATAAAATTTCTTTTCACATTTTGAAGCGAGCGCGATTTTCACTGGAAAGTAGCGGAAATAAATAAAAGTAAATCACCTCTTGGGTTCAATTCACAATGTTTAGATGCAGGTTTGATTTTCTTGACGAATTCATATAATATATTTATAAATTTATAAATATTCTCGATACATATATAGCCATTAAAATAATTGTAAGGTGGTTAAAATTAGGTCAGTATTAATTAGGTCAAGGTACACAATATTAAAATGTATAGATAATGATAGGATGTGTGGAAATTATAAGTGCTTATCAACAAAGAGAAGATTAATGATTTTCAAACACCAACAGATTTTCTTAGATTAAGAAGTGTGTTTTAATAGACTAAACTCTTCGTCTTCCTTAAGTTCTCTATTCCAGAGTTACAGCGCCACAGTCAGATAAACAGTTTCACAGATACACAGACACGTCAAATTGATTAAAACAGATTATATCAGATAAGGTCAGGTTACTCTGTGACCTTTTCATTCAGCACTACCCACTATTAATAGGTACATAGTGAAACATACATCGTTTTCAAACTCCAATTCTACTTTTGCGGTTAAATTTTAAACTATGTATATACAAAAGTTACCCATTTCGCAACACTCGAAGCAATTTTCCGCGTTCGATAGAACTCATTTCAGCATTTTAGAGTTATAATGTAGAAATGTTTGACACCGATTTTTATTTTGGAAAATAAAATGTCTTAAGTTAAATGATTGCGAGTTTAAATGTTTTATTTGTGCTATAATTACAGAAAATTATTAAGCAAATTATATAATGAACATGATCAAAATGGCCGACCGTAGCGCGGGGGCGCAACTGTGTCACTGTAAACGCAACAGACTGTAGATTCGATTCCCTCTCATGGAAATGAAATATTTAATATTTTAATTATCTCGCTCTGGTAACGAGATAAAGCGAAGCGTTGGGTTTCGCTACTCAACACATATGATAAATAAATTGATTTTCGAATTTCTCAAAATACCCTTGAATTCGTGGTGGTGCAGTGGAACAACGCATCATTGCTTTTGTTTTGTTAATGTATAACTTTTGTCAGGGCTTCCATCCTAGCTTGAGGCAATGGGCAAGAGATTTCATGTCCGCGCTCTCGTAAAACAAGTTGCGGCGCCAAGTTCTCCTACTCAATGTCTCGAATTACGAATAGCGGAGAACAGAGTGTCTTCACACTAAGTTAGTGGTATTCTGTGGTATGCGCGAAAATAAAAAGTAAAAAATATGCAGTGGATGGCCGAATATGTTATTCTCAGAGAAAGGCAATAGAGCTATATATTCTTTATGTCGGACAAAAGTTTCAACTTTTATTTTAAAAGTTACGCCTCACAACGAAATATGCATATATATATGTTATTTATGTTGATAATAGAACAAAATAACGATTTTTCATACAGGGAGCAGAGGATCTTTCGCATAGAAAATTCTGTTTTTTATATTTAAAACTACAACGACGTGTTGTTAACATATTACAAACCGATTTAGAAAAAACCGGTCAAGTGCGAGTTGGATTCTCCCATCTGTTTTGTATTAATTTCAAGATTGAAGTACGACAAGAAGTAATCGTATTTTTTTATAACCCATATAAATATTCATTTGTAACCGTCGAATAATTTATTATTAATTATTAAATGATTAGAAATGAATTAAATTAGGTTTAAAATGTATTAGAGATGAAAATGATGTTAAATATATTTTTTTGAGCGCCCGTCGAACACACTACCATCGTGTGCCCGTTATGCCACTGCGTCATAATGGCGTAAATACATGAAAAATATTTTGTTAACAAGAGTCAAATATTAAATTATATATTTGAGGACTAAAATAAAAATAATGCAGCAGCTTCTCGCCCGTTCTTACATATCAAGGTAGAGGGGAAACCTAGTGCCAAGACTCCGATCCTCATTTCCTCCTAATTTTCTAGACTGTGTTGATGTTTTATCTGTTAATGAAAAGAAAGGAATTTAAATATTTTAATTTCCCGTTTTGCGAATTGAACTCACAGTTGCCCTTTCACACACTCTCCTACGCCACGATGGCCTAAGTGTATAAAAATACTGACTACCTTTTTTAAATTTTCATAAAAATATTATATTCATATATGCGAAATTATTTAATTCCGATACAATTCACAAAAGAATTCGCCTCTGCCAGTGGATTTGCCTTTTCCGCCTTAATTATTTAAGTTCCGGTAATACTGGTTTCAGTATATAATACCTTTAAATCTTATTTGTACTGACTCACATATAAATTTTAGATGAGAAAGGATTGTTGCGAGTTATTTTGGTTGGTTATATGTATTGTTTTGGAGGTACCATTAATTAACATTTGGCTTTCGAAGTATGTGGGTTCTAATCCTGTGCTACGTATGAGCATGAATTTATTAAGGTAAATACTCAATTTGACATTCTGCTTCTGGCATTAAAGTACTGGGACTATGTGTTTAGTTTTATTGAGTCACGACACTCTATACGCAATGCCTCGAGAATTCGGCACGAAGTGGGGAACGGAAGTGTCGTAATGGGAACGTATTGTTTTAACACTACGTTCCCAGGTTTTCTCTCTCTCTACCCTGCTATGTGCAGGATACAGCGCTAGAACAAAATAAAATAAATAAAGTAGCGAAATAATAAAAAAAGATAAAAAAATCTAACATAATGCTGCCATGTAATACTTTATACGTTAATGTGCCCTTGTTATATACATTGTTCTCCCATTCATTTAGTACTAAAACTTTGCTATATAAATTCAAATCGAAGGCTTTACCGAGTTAAGCTTAGTTTAACTCAGCTTTTATTATAATTAAACATACGTTCAAATTTAAATTGTGTTGTATTGTATGCAATTTGTATTGTATTTATATCAAATTTAAGTTTTATTTAATTAACATTCTTGTAACATATCTACATATTACAGAATTAATAAACTTTACAAGCTAGCAAGAACATACAGACATACATACCTATTTCATATTTCATATTCATATATACTAAATTGAACTTTACGACAAACCGTAAAACCTCAATTCACAAAGTTCAAATACCGAAATGTTATTCCAGTGTTCCAAAAATGAGTCTTAAAATTTCCGAATTTTGTCTAAAATACTCCAAATTATATACTCTTAGAGGAAAACGCGGTTAAAGAGGATTTATGGCCTACGGTATTTTCATGAAGTTAATAGCTGTCGCAGTCAGCTGTGCGATAGCCTATACGGTACCGGATGCCTTGTTATTTCATGTTAATGTTAAGTCCCGCTGAGTTTCTTGCGCCGGTTCTTCTCAGGTCTGAGGCACTAATTTTAGTGAACTGGTGGTAAATTATTTGACGTTCAAAAAATGAAGCATGTAACTTTTTATTTTGAATAAAATTATTTGACTTTGACTTTGACTTTAATCACTTTTTAAGTACGTGAAAGAAATTGTATGGATGTAGTTGTAGGAGTTTTTATATACAGCCGAACATGGGAATCTAGTGTGAAAAGTTTAAGAGTTTAATGGGAACTATTAAGACTTTTCCGTCGTGCACTTGCCGCCAAATTCTGAAGGCATTGCGTGATGAGTGCAGAGCGAAGAAATGAAAGTTTTAAATGAAAATGTTATTGTTTTAAAGAAAATGTAAAATATTTTGATTTCCTCGAGTGGAAATCGAACCGACAACCTGTCCCGTTTACAATCGCACGATTGGTAATGTGACAGGTTGTCCCTGCATCATGACTGGCATCAAGTTGGAGGAATTAGACAAGAGTATTATAAATATTAAAATATTATAAATAATAAGATAACAACATTTACAGCGATATACTTGATCAATAAAAAAATATTTCACATTTGTGAGACTTAAATGCGCTTACAGCAGCGCAATTGTAAATAAAAAAGTTTGGAGACGTAGTGACTATCACAAAGTAAGAGAGTGCCTACTCTGAAATGCATATATATATATATATATATATATACATAGACTACCGTTGATCCGTCGATCGAATTGCATCCTGTATTTCTTTGATTTAATGTATATATCGATATGGATTTGGTAGTAAAGATAATATTTATTTTTCTATTCTTTCGATATATCTAATAAGGATTTAATGACTCTTTAGTTTTGTATATTCGATAGTAGAAACTAAACGCGGCCACTTATCCGATACTTATTCTGATAATTCCGAACATCGGATATTTATAATAATTAATTTTAAGTACTAAACAAAGCAATATTTCATTCTTTGGCAACATTCACCCAGCAGATACCTCAGGTAGGTACATTTAGTACCTATGTAAAAGTAATTATTAGAAATACGCGCTTTTACTGACACTTCAACCACTACGTCCTAATTACCTTACTACAGCGAAAAATATTTTTGTTTCTCATAGCAAATGTATGTAGATAAAAACAGGCACTAAGATAAATGAAGTTACTTTTTAGAAAACATACGAAAATTACAATATCTATGGTATTGGGTAGCGGAAATTTGTTAAAATCGCCCTGCAGAGGTGCTAGCAACAAAAATAAGTTGCAACAAGCATATAAGAATTTCAACGTAGCCCGATAAGATCGTATAGCTTAGTTGGTCAATGCGCTTGGACGATTTCTAAAAAGGCGCGGGTTCAAATCCCGCTACGTTCAAATTTCTTATATTTTCTAAAAAGTATATTTTCCTTCCTAAGTGTGGCATTACACTTTAAAAAATGTAAAATAAATGAAGTTAACTAGTAAAACAGTCTAGCACTTTATATAAGTACATTTAGGTCATACTACAATTAATTTTGTAAATATATAATCACAAGTATGTATTTCTGTCACGGCATTGCGTGTTCTACGAAACAATGGAAATTATGTCGTTTGTTTTTTTATAATTAGGTTAAAATTGTGTCACGTTGGAAGTGATTTTTTTGTCACGCTATAGAGGGCTGTTGGGTCTTGTTACTTTAAAACTATACTGTCACGTCAAAACATAAATATCATTTTTTAAAATGCTATTTTAATAGCTTGTATCCACGCACACGCTTTGGGGTATGGTAGTGATATAAAAAAAACTGCTTCACGCTGTATCCCGCACACAGGGCTTCAATCTTTATTCGATTGTTTTTTTTTGTTTAATATGATGATCATTTTCATTTTCCTGCTGTAGTAAACAGGTTACGGCGTTGCGGTCCGCCTCTCACTACGTATTTTATAAAATTGGACGGAAGGTGTGGAAGAGAGTGTCACTAGGTTCCTTCCGAAAACGCCGTAGTTTGCACGCTATACCTGCATATAATAAAGAAACGTAGGCAGGGGAAGCCTAGCGTTAAGACACTCTATTTCCCATTTCCCGTCTAATTTTCGAGACATTACTTGTTACCAGAGTGAGAAGATGAAAATAATTAAATCTCCCAAGTGAGAACTAAACTCACAACCGTCCCGTTTACAGTCAGGACGCTACTGCACCACCACGGCCTCCAACAACTTTTATAAAAATAAAATACAAAATTTCAGTGAATAAATAATATTCGTTTAAAATATTTAATTACTATAAGATTCACTTTATTTACATCGGCTGTAATAAATATTGTATCAGTTTAAAATTACACTCCATTTTGTACGGATATTTATTTAATAAAACAAATGAAGCACTGCTTCGTGAAGAAGTAAGAATATTGAATGATGATATGATCAATAAATACTTGTTTACTGAAAAGTAAATATTTTTTTTAATTAACTTATAATTTAAAAAAATAATTTATTATATTATAATTTATACTATTATATTATATTTATAAACGAACTTATATCTATTTATTTTTTTCTATTGTTAGTGATCGGCAAGTGGGATGTATCAAATCTTCCATTCAACGCACTCGCAATCAGGAGGCGGAGAACGGAGAGTCTTAACACTTAATTCTAGAAAAGTGTAAAGCTAAAGCATAAATCAATCGCATACTGGTTTTGTAGGAAAAGTTTAGTTCATATTTTGAATATATTAAATGAATGAATGTTCACATTATAAATTAATAATAAATTTAATTTAATAAGTTATTATTATTTAAAGATTAAATAGTTAGTTTTAATTAATTAATATTTAATTTAAATAGTTAATTTTTCTATTAGTGCTAGATATAAATAGGTCTACTGTATATAATTTTGTTATAAAATAATTTTGAACCAACATTTTTGAGTAATGTTACCTTATAATAGTATAATTAATTAACTTTTACACTATAGTAAGTACCTACTATTATAACCAAATTACACGCAATATTTCGTTGAAAATATTTCCATTTAAAATCATATGTTTACTTTTTTTTCAGTTTCACGCTGTATTTTCTTTAACTTTTACCGAATTTCCAAGCACTGCGTGTTGCGTGGCGGAATTGAACGCCGCAAAAATTAAATTTATATTCCTAAAATCATTTGATGTCGCTACCTAAAGAGAATTAAGTTCGTCTTCATATTTCTTAGAAAACACTCCTTCTGAGTCGTATTTGTCAACGAGTTGCTGCCAGTAGTCCGGTTCATTTCTTATTAAATGACGTATAACCCTTCGTACGCTCTCCCTTTGTCCGTCTGTGCAACCGTCGCAACCCTGTTGCAATGCTTCAGTTATATGGGCTGAAATAAATGTAAAAAATTATATAATATATAATAGTATAAACTGCTTTTTAATAGCATAACTTTTGATATAGGACTTAATAGAACGACAAAACATATGGTTTTTTCTCTCTCTCGAGTTAATCTAAATTATCGAGGTTATCAAATGTTATGATTTTCACTTTCAACTTCACTCTGTATCCCGCACAAAGCAGAATAAGCAGAGGGAACCTAGTGTTAATACACTTTGTTCCCATTAAAACACCTCCGTTCCATACTTTCCGCTAAACTCTGAAGGCCTTAAGTATTGAGTGACAAACTTAACGCCGCGCTTTGTCTGTTTACCAGAGACAAAGCGAAGAAATGGAAATATTTCATTTTTTTGAGCGGGAATTGAACCCAAAATCTGTTGATTACAATCGCATGCTTGGCCCCTGAGCCACGGCTCTCGTCAAATTTTTTTAGTCAATAGACAATATGCCTATAATATATTTATAAACACGCTTTAACCCGCCTATAGAGGAATAGGCAAAGGAACCTTGTGCTAGGACATGCACCGGGCAATTTTTGAGATAAGCGTGTTTAGTGTCCGAACGCAACGCAGCGCTTTATCTTGTTACCAGAGCGAGAAAATGAAAATAAATCGTTTCGCGAGTGGAACTCTCCTTTTTACTATTCTTATTAATCTCTCCTTTATAGTGGATTCTTCATACGTTTTAATATATCATTAAATAAAATTGAGGCCAGTCGTGGCGCAGCGGCACGAAGTATGACTGTAAAACCGACTGGTTGTAGGTTCAATCTCCACTCGAGGAGATGAAATATTTACTTAAATTTATATTTCCATTTCTTCGCTCTGGTGTCGAGGCTAAGCGCGGCGTTGAGTTCTGCCACTCAACACGCGATGCCTCCAGAATTCGGCAGAAAGTGGGGAACGGAGAGTCTTAACACTAGGTTCCCTCTGCCTATGCTGCCGTGTGCGGGATACAGCGTGAAGCTGATTTGATTTAAAGTAAATTGTATTTGTTTTATAACTTTACATCAATCACACGATATTGTGTATAAGAGTAATCATTATTTAATATTATGAGTAATATCTACATCTAATAATAAGGAAAATAATACTAAATTGCTATAATTATTTGAATATTTGTAAAAAAAAATATTTTTATTTTATCTTTTAGTGTTATATAACACTAACGTGATATCGGAGATACTTGCAACGTTATGTAAAAAAAAGAATGCGTTTTTTTATAGTAAGTATTTTGGATATACAAACAGCAAAGTTTGATTGTCCCTACAACACTTTTATATCTCCAAATAAGGAAAAAGATCAAAGAATCAAAGATCAAGAATCTTATCAGGAGATTTTTTGCCTAAAGCAAAAAATAACTAATTTATAAATCACCAGTTTTCCTTATATGGAAAATAAACACAATAAACAATCATCGCGTTCAGCAAGGTAAACGTCAATTGCACCGCGATAGCGTGCATACTACATTATATATTATTATTATTTTTCTTCTGGCATCAAGGCAAAAGCGCGGCGTTTAATTCCGCCACTCAACAACAATGCCTCGAAAAATTCAGTGGAAAGTGGGGAACGGAGTGTCTAATACTAGGTTCCCTTTGCTTACCCTGCTGTGAGCGGGATACAGCGTGAAAGTGATGATGATGATTTTTTTTGTCTACATTCCTCGCTTTCCGACCTATCTTTTGAGACATGCTATTTCTAGCGAAAGCGGTGTAATTCAACACTGTTCTGTCTTGTTACGAGAGCGAAGAAACGCAAATATTCCTTCCCCTCGAAGGAGAATCGAACTCACAGCCGTCGATCTTACAATCAGACGCCACCGCGCCATGGCAGCCTCAATTAATAAATTATTTTTAATACATATATAAAAAAAAGACTCACTTTTTAACTCTCTCCCTTCCGGCGTACACCTTCCCTTGTCCAGAGTGCACTTTATATAGGCTTGAAGCAACCTCTTGTTTGCTAGCACCTCGTCTATGTTGACACTGTCCAATCTGTCCGAGTTTACTTGAGCCTCAACTATTATGAGACTGGCTACTAGGGTAGCAGCAGCTAATAGTAGTTGCATCCTGTATAAAGAAAATCAAAGTCAGCTACAGCTTAAAATCAGGTAAGGCAGAATCTTGTGTTAAGACACTCCGTTCTCCATTTTCTAACATTATGAATAACATATTATTATATGTTATTCAGAATGTTGTGTTATTATATATCCTATAGAATGCGAAAATGTTTGGAATATCTTCAGAAGTTATTAATAGTATGACGTGGTGGAAGGAAGGATGTTGTAGTAACTTGTTTGAGATATCAAAGCGATGGAGTAGTAAAGCTGATGTTACATAAAATACAATATATGTATCAAATATTGAATGAGCCCAGTCGTGGCTCACAGTGGTTGTGGGTTCGATTTCAACTCAAGGAAAATTTAATATTTATGTAGAGAAGTAACTAGGCAAATCGAGTTCCGCTACTCAACTCAACACGTAATGTCTCCAGAAATCGGCGGATGTTGGGAACGGAAGTCTCTGCATTGAAAAGAAATATCTTAACACTAGGTTCCCAGATTCCCATACATACTCTGCTATGTGGAGGACAGCGTAAAGCTAAAAAAATCTATATATAATAGAGAACATTGCAATTTTATAAAAACAGATCATTGAAATAAGATTAAGAAATTAATAGATATTATTTTGATTAATTTTTATTCTCGACTCATATAGGTACCTAAAGATTTTCTTACATTAGGAGAAATTTCTAATATTTTAATTAAATTTCTCATTTTATGATTACATAAAAACTTTCTTAATATACTTTTATAGCATATTTAGAATGTTTTTATGTAACGATATACCAAAACAAAAGTCAAAAGTAGTAAAACTACATACGAAGTGCCTTTATTATTTTAGTAACCACTGTAGCCGCAGTGCGTCAGTCTTAGTGTAAAGTTTACGAGGGCTGCTATCGTTAAGGTCAATTATTCACTTAAATTTGACAGATATTCACATTTAAATACTTTGTAAACAACTTGCTTTTACGGCTTTGCGGCTTCGCCTGCTTATTCCAATGGGACTAAGATTTTTTAGCAAGTACAGCGGGTTCAATCGAAACGTGACGTGATGTAACATAGCCTATGGCTTTTCTTGATTAATGGATTATATAATACAAAATAATGATAAGTGTGTTAAAACAAAGAAGCTCTTCAACTTGTGATATTATAGTATAGAAGTATAGATTTTAATAGTATTTTTTTTAATCTTCACGCTTCATCCCGTACAAATCAGGGCAGGCAGAGGGAACCTGGGAACCTAGTGTTAAGACACTCTGTTTCTCTGTTACTGGACATTGCGTGTTGAGTGACGGTACTGAACGCCGCTCTTTGCCTTGCAATATCACGCCTGTGCCCTGACCTAAAATATCACTTTAAAATAATATTTGGACGATTCAAAAGAGTGAGTTGTAAAAGTATATTTTTATAAGTAATATTTGGAGTTTGAATATGTGAAATAAACAGAATATTTAATTATAAATTATTCCATTTTGTTTCAGGTATGTTCTACAGAAAAAATATACTATATAGCTAAAGAGACGGTAATGTATTTAGAATTTATAAAAGGGAAATATACCCACATAACATTAACATATGTAGGTATAATGAAGCCATTGTGTGGCAGTGGGGCAGTTTCTGAATATAAGCGTAATGGTTGTGAGTTCGAACTCCTTTTAGGCTAAATATGATGTATCAATTATTATCCTTCCCCCTCTTTAATGAGACTCAACACGAACTATCTCGAAAAGGAGAATACCACTGTGTTCTTCTTAAAATAATATAGTGTCAGCACATTCTGTTGACACTATATTTTCTCTGTTATATATAGATTTTTTGAATTTTCACTCTACTACTAGGTTCCTCTAATGTTCAATCTTGTTTTACACACACACGTAATTTAACAAATTATAAACTATAAACTCACGTTATAACATAAACAAAAATCCTTTAGTATTATTAAACACGAAGAATACTGTCTCTAGAACTAAGTTTGACTGACTGCCTGTCCTCGATAAGGTTCTTTTTATATTTGTAAAGAAGATTTATTCATTAATTTACATTTAATAGTAAAAATCACGCGAATCAGTTATTTGAGTGGTATTGTCTGATGTAACGAGGTTAGGTTTTTACAATTTTCTTTTTCATGATCCTATGATCATAACGTGATATAATTGGAGCCGATAGTTGATCTCAGAGACGTAAATTAAGTTTTAATTGACATTTCACTGATTAAAATGTTTTCTTTACCGATTTAATTATTATTGATGATTCAATGTCATGTTAATAGGCATGGCCGAGACACTGCTTACGGTAATAGTAATGAGGAAATTTTAATACAATAAAAAATTAAGATGGAGTTAAGGACAGTTGTGGTGCAGAGGCTCAAAGTGTGTTTGTAGACGCGACTGGTTGTGGGTTCGATTCCTACTAAAAGAAATGATTGCTTATTTAAATTTATATTACCATTTCTTCGCTCTGGTGTAGAGGCAAAGCGCGGCTTTGAGTTCTGCCACTCAATACGCAATGCCTCCAGAATTCGGAGGAAAGTGGGGAACGGAGTGTCTTAACATTAGGTTCCTTCTGCCTACTTTGCTGTGTGCGATCAAAGAGTTTAACAGGTACCAAACGCTTCGCAAGGTGATTAGAGGAATTAAGTATTGGATAACGAAACCCAATGCTAATAGCTAAATAGTTCTTATATAAAGATAGAGTTGAGATATATCAGGTTGGCAAGAAAGTAATTTCGGTTTTGTAGTATGAAATAATTTATTTATTTTTTAACAGAGTTTAATATTTAATCATTTATATATTTTCCATATTGTTCGATGACCTTTTTCCATCTTTCTTGCAGCTTCATGATTCCGCTTTCATAGAATTTTTGGTCCTTATCCGCGAAAAATTGAATCAAGTGTGCTTTAAGGTCATCGTCATTTATGAAAGTTTTACCATTCAAAAAATTCTGCAAACCTCGAAATAAATGGTAATCAGATGGTGCCAGATCTGGACTATATGGAGGGTGTGCCATTACTTCCCAACCAAATTCCAATAATTTTTCACGAGTTGCCAAAGATGTGTGCGGTTTTGCATTATCATGATGAAACACAATTCCATTCCGGTTTGCCAATTCTGGCCGTTTTTCTTTGATTGCTTCGTCAAATTTCGTAAGTTGTTGACAATAAACATTTGAATTGATCGTCTGGTTCCTTGGAAACAGCTCGAAATACACAACACCTTTGTAATCCCACCAAATTGAAAGCATGATCGTTTTTGGGTGCAATTCAGCTTTCAATGTGGTTTGTGCTGGTTCTTTGAGCTTACACCATGATCGTTTTCGAACAGTGTTGCTGTACATGACCCATGACCCACCCAAGTGGTTTTCAATAGTTGTGTGCGATACATTTAACCTCTTGGCAATGTCTCGAACAGTAATATGACGATCATCTTTAATTAAGATTTTGATTTGGTCATCATCAACTTCCGTAGGTCGACCAGAACGTTGCTCATCTTTGAGGGAAAAATCTCCAGAACGGAATTTTTTAAACCAATTCTGACACGTGCGCTCTGTTAAACAATCATCACCATAAAGTGCACATATCTTTTTGTGAACGTCAGCAGCTTTCTTTCCTTTACGGAAATAAAAAAGTAAAATATGCCGAAAATGCTCATTACTGCGCTCCATTTTGGAAGGATCCCACAACTAACTGATATAAGAGAATCACGCTTCACTTGCTTCTAAACTAACTTCAATGTGACTAATTTCAAATGTAAAAAGGGGAAGTACAACACTTACACATGTTATTCAAAAAAAATATGCAACACCATCTATATGTGAAAACCGAAATTACTTTGTTGCCAACCTATTACTTCATCAGGCCAGAGACAGGACTAAATATGCGAAGTTGATTGCCAACCTTCACTAGTTGGAGAATTACTATAAGAAGAAGTATCTATTCTTGAAGTAATCTTCATATATCGCATAATAAGCAGTAAAAGAAATTAAACAAAAGGAAATTGCTACCTAAGTCAAAAAAAGTTTATTATTTTCAATATTTTAATTATTTGAGGCCATCGTGGTTTAGCGGTACAATGTAAACGCGACGGCTGTGGGTTCCCATTTAAGGGAATGTTTTTTTTTTATTTTCTTGCTCTGAAAAATCAAATTGCGAGTAAAAATGAAGAACGAAATGTCTCCACATAGTTTAAGTGTGCAGAGAATGCACACCCTACTATATGCGGTATACAACGTGAAGCTAAAAAAAATTAAAACATAAATAATTCCCGTTTATTGTTAAAGCAATATTTCTATACGATTTGCAATCCAGGTCAGCCAGAAGGATTAGAATAGATCCTCGGGGGCTTAGTACTAATAAATTCTCGAGAAAAATCTTAATAAAACACGCCATAGCGGTAAGTATCTATAGCCTACAGTATGGGAGGGAATATGTTCCTTATTCCCGGAAAAAGTAATGGTTGGCTATACATTGGAAAAAAGATGTAGAAAATGCTTAATTTACATAAGGAATTTTTATGAAATGTATGGAAAAATGAGTTTTTTTATATATATATTTTTTAAAAGGAGTAGGTAATTAATGTTTTCTTTTTATCTTCACGTGTCGTGCTCTGAGGTGAGAAAATCTTATATATTTTTAAACGGTTTTATTTAGCTTGACTTCGTTGTGGGTCAAATCTGGTAATTGAAATCTTGCCCCATTCTTTTTTACTGTTTGGCTGTAAATTTGGTATATACCTTTAGCTTTAGTGACAATATTAACCTATAGTATTGCAAATCTAAGATGGCGGCTGCTATAAAATGTCAGATTTTATATTATTCTTTTACAATACACTTGTCATGGGTATCAAATGAAAGATCTTGGCTAGTAGAATACAACACAGAATAAATAAATGCAAATTCAAGAAGGCGGCTGCCGATTTTTTGTTCTTAGTACATTTTTATCTTATTATTATTTACTTACTTCGTCCTTACAACAATTATTTAAATTAACAACGATGTACATTTCAACGATGTATCTTCGGGTCGTCCTTGCCCACCCCGGAATGTTGTGCCTATCCCAGAAATTTTACTAACAAAAAAATTGACCTAAAAATTTAAAAAAAAAACCTTTACACGCCATATTCCATAATTTTACGTCAGTAGGTAAATTTTTATTCCCTTTATAGTGTAGAAATACGACTCGTATTTTTTGCTATATAAACGGCCATATCTTTTTTAAAGCAAATGTAGAAATACTTTTTTTGTTAGGAAATTAAGGGACCGTGGATCTGAGTATATAGTTTGAATTTCAACACGATATCTCCAAGTGTTTCTGAGATAAAGGCTCTTGACAAACAGACAGACAGACGAACAACAAAATAATCTTATAGAGGTTCCTTTTTTCATTAAAAGGTACGGAACTCTAAAAAAAGTTGTCTCTTTAGTGAAACAAAAATAAGAATATTTTTGTGTTAAGTATAATTTCAGCTATTTATATATGGAGATAACTAAAAGCAGAACAGGCTCTTATTTTGGACGAAATCGCACAGCATCATCGGCAATTAATAAATTATTGTAATACAGCAAATTCTCAGGAATATATATTGATTTATGAAAAAAATACACTAAGAGACATTTTTTTTAGTATATCAAATCATTGAAGTTGCAGTGCACCAAATTTGTATAAAAAATATGCATTTTACACTTTTTTACAAAAACTCTGATGAAAGCAGATAATTGAAATTTTAGACTTGAAAGTTTAAAATATTAATGACTACTTTTTCAGAAACTGAACTATGCTCGTTAGCGAGTTCGTATTTTACCTAATGTAACATCAAAAATGCTTACGTTTGTAATATTTAATTGGTTCTTTGATTTTCACGATTGTTACACATTTTAAATAAAACTATTTTAACCGGATTAATCGCGTATATTTTGTATTTTTATACATTTTTGGAAACCCGACGTTTCGAACACTTTGCAGTAGTCCGTGGTCACGGGTAGACTGAGGTGGCATTCGTCTGTCAGTTGACATAATTATTATATCAAACTACCGCCAACGATTTCTTAATTGCCTCGCGTACTGCCCTGGATTCCTGCAGAAT